>JAOXYA010079168.1:0-11375 GCA_028565675.1 Sorex palustris
GCATCAGATGCATCCATCGAGGACCTGATGGTACAAGCGTGAAAGATCAAGTACGACATCATTGGTCTGACCGAGACGAGAAGGCATCGATCACATCACACCATTTTCGGCAATGTTATTGGTAGTCATAAATACCTTTAAATGCCCTGTATTATATACACTTGTCCTAAATACTGTATGAGATTTTAAGTTGAATACTGAGCCCTCGGTCCTGGAAAGGGGGACTTAGGACAAAGGCAGCTGGGAAGGACAAAGGGACCAAATTTTGACGTCTCCATGAAAGCAGCTTACTCGAGTCACGGGTAAAGCTTGGCAGCTGCTTTACAGCCTAGAAACTCATGATTAGAAATACTTACTTGCTTCGCATAATTCTTTATGAGACAGACAAGGGGTAGGGGACATAACAAAATGCTGGTCATTATTATCTACAAAAACCTTCAGGGAGACCAGGGAGAGAGTACAGCAGATTAAGGCTTTCCATGCAACTGACCCGGATTCAGCACCACATATGGTTTCCTGAGCCTGTCAGTAGTGATCCCTGGGCTGAGTCAGGATTAAATTGGGTGTGGCCCCAAATCAAACAAAATATCCAACCCCCCCAAAATAATTTCACAAGCTGATATATGAATACTTTATCACTTTTCCTTTTCTCTAAACTCCTTCATCTTAAGAGTATTAATGCCAATACAACGAATCTAAGCGAACCAGAGAAACGATGCGCAAGTACTTAAATGTTTAGGATTTCAGTGTTGCTTAAATTTACAAATTGCCAATTATATTTCTGATTCAGGTGTGCCCTGCCCGAAAGGTGACATTTACTTGTGCTAACTACTCAGATAAGAAGCGTAACCATGCTGGTAACAAGAACACACAGTTGCAGAGATTAAAAAAAAAAAAAAAAGTGTGAGTTCTCAAGCATTCTCTCCCTCACACACAGTCATACACACACACACACGCACGCACACACGCACGCACACACACACAAATCTATATCCTCCAGCACCATGAGCTTTATGAGACTCTGCTTCTGTGAAACAAGGACAGGTTCAAAATCATCAGTCACAACCCGTCAACTTCCTGACACTCCGCTGGAGCTCTGAGCTTCTAACCTGAGCCCTTGGGAAACAGGGCACTGGCCTTGCAAGCAGCTCACCATGGCTCAATCCCCGGCACCTGGGGCCAGAGCCTCCCTGGGTGCAACAGTGGTGTGCCTGCAGGAGGCATGGGCACCACATGGGCTGCCTACTGAGCTCCTGGCCCTGCAGCCAAGAATCACTGGAGGGGCCCCTGCCCTGAGCACCTTAAGTGATGCCCCCTCAGATTAAAATAAACCAATGCTCTGACTGCAACTCTCAGTGAAGTAACGTCAACCCTTAGAAAATCACAGACCCTCTCCTCTGAGCACCCTCCGCTAACAGGATGCCAGCGCGCATGGCTGCCCTATCACAGCTGGTTGCTGCAGTGCTTTCCCTACTTCCCTCCTGACCTCCCGATTTTTTGTTTTTGTTTGTTTGGCGGCCACACCTGGTGATATTTATTCCTGACTCTGTGCTCAGGGATCACTCCTGGGGTAGCTTGGGAACTATATGGGGCGTTAGGGACTGAAACTGGGTCAGCCATGTGCAGGCAAATGCTCTCCCCACAGTGCTCTCTCTTCCTCTCCAGCCCCTAATCACTGTGTATTTTGTTATCTAACTTCTTAGAGATCATCCCCAAACACTTCCCCCAACACTGACTTCCTCCTGATGTGGAACCCAGAGCAAAGCTGCCCCCCCACCCCCACCCAGGAACCAACTCAGAGGGCTCTCCTCCACGGGCTGAGCATAGTGTCTGCAAGCCAGTACTTACCCTGCTGTGCTGCAAAGCTGCGTGACAGGTAAGAGAAGAACTGTGAGTAAAATACCCTCACTCAAGTCACAAGGCCCTCCCAAGGCCTCTCTGCAGGGTCTGTGACCCAGATTGTAGTACCCTATCTGCCAGAGGGAAGCCTGGCAGGGCCTCACCGATAAGCTGAAAGTGATCCCCAAGGCTCGGGAGACTGCTCAGAGGACGGGGCAGGCGCCTCGCATGAAGCGGCCCGGGTTCAACCTCATAGCTGTAGAGCACCGAGGGGGAGCAGCCCCCAGCACTGTCAGTGTTGCCCCCATCCCCAAAACAAAGAGTTAACAGCCACAGTTTAACTTTCATCTGACACAGTATCACACCTGTGAGCCACTGGGAGTGCCCGGGGGAAGCAGCCTGACAGAGAACACAGCCATGGGCTCAGGGTCGCCGGGCAGCCCAAAGCCATAGGCTGACTAGACACACACAGCCATAGGCGCCCTGGGCCCTCTGCGTGCCTGGGAACCCCCCTATAAAACAGAGACCTTGTGCTCCAGAGCCAGGCCCCAACCACTTTCACCATCATGAGGCACTGACTGAGTGCTTCTGCTTTTGTTTCCAAATTTATAAAAGGGGCATGATCCCAACAGTGCCACGAAGACCACAGTGGGTATTCCATAGCAATAGCCCTCAGAAGCTGTGGGCTGGAGGCCGCGAGGACACAGGCAAGATGACAGCACCACGGACCCCGGAACTGCACTCCAGCAGAGCTCATGCTGAGACCTCCCTGTGTGTTCCAACAGTTCTGGGTGTCCAAGTCCTAGGGATGCAAACTCTACCCTGCTCTACCACTGGGCCACCTGAGACCTAATGAAAGCAAACTTCACACCTCACTCCAAGTGCCCAGGAAGGCAAAGTGTGACCTTCCAGAAAACCAAGAAGGCTGCAGAGCCAGCTCGGTGAACTGAGGTGTGTGCTCTGCATGCAGGTCTGGGTTCAAGCCCCAGCACTACGTGAAACTGCAAGGATTTCCAGCAGTGACCCCAACCACACCCCACCTTGAGCACCAAGGCAGGAGTAGCACCTGAGCACTACCAGGTATGGCCCAAAAGTTGAAAAAAAAGCAGTTTTACATATTTATGGGTAAAGGCCCTCCCGTTGATCAAATTGATCAAATCGATGATCAACGGGAGGGCCTTTACCTTTTTACCTTTTACATATTTATATATAAACACACGTATGTGTACGTATATGTATATAATAAGAGGAACTAAACAGATGTTTTCAGATAATTTCTTTAAGTTACTACATTTGGGTCAGAAAGATAATGCAGGAACTAAGACACTTGCCTTGTTGCAGCCAACCCCTGTTTAGATATCCAGCCCACATCCTCAAGCCCCGCCAAGACTGACCTCTGAGCAGAGTCAGAAGTCTTAAGCACTGATGTGTGGTCCCAAAACAAAACAAAGCAAAAACAGTTGCAGAGTAGTTAAAAAAAAAAAAAAGGAAACTGGCCTCTTTCTTCTCTGCAAAGCAAACTAAAGTCACTGCCTTCCTACCCCCTCCTCCCCCCCACCCCCTTCGGTTCTTTTAAATATCAAACCAGCACTCTTTCTTTTATGACTTTTTTTTTTTATCATAGCAAAACTTGACACTTTTATTTTACTAAATCTGCAGAAAGGCAAATCAAAGGGAGCTAGAGCTGATGGCGCTAAAAAAAAAAAAAATTCTTGGAACCCGAGGAGCGACTTTGATGTGGTCTCCGGGACATACCGTTGGAAGAGGCATAGAGTGCTTTCAGGAAATAGCCACAGATGTTTAACGTCACCAGCTGATTCCTTTCACAGTGCAAGACTTCGATGTTATTGAAAACCACGGCATTGAGTTCTCCCAGCTTATTGTCGCGCAGGTCAAGCTGAGTGACGTGCGGGAGGAAGTCTATTTCATCGGCCACCAGCTTCCTAATTATGTTCAGTCTGGAGGGGAAAGCGTGCAAACACAACTCTGGTTAACGGCCCTGCCAGAAATAAACGGCCACACCCCAGGAGGGGGAGGCGAGGAGAAGGAGCCAAGTCTTTCTAGATTATGATAGTCACTCTATCCCTGTGTTACGGTTCCCCATTACTTCTTTAATCTCAGCCCTTGCTGCTACACTGGCCAGATTCTCTGGCTATTCTTGGCTGTTACTGGGGTCCGGATAGGTTTGCAAGGTTATTGCAAATACATTCTGTGAGACCTCTATGGCTAAAAGAGGAGCACACGGAGTTACTTTCACTTAATCCACCGCAAGACAGGGGGGGAAAAATCTATTTCACCATTATTTCCAAAGAATTTGACTGGATGAACACAAGAAACAAAATGTTGGGCAATTATGCAGGTCGCGTGAGACTGAACTGTGACCGAAGGAGAGAGAAGGAGCGGGCACACAGCGGGGAATCCAAAGGAGCTCTTGGGAAGAAAATGAAAGTCATATTCATACCAAATATAGGAAAGCAAATAATTACCTTAGTTTGGGACTGACTAAGGTCATACCCAAACTGCTTCATCTTAAAAATTCTGCTGGAGTGATAGCACAGCGGGTAAGGTGTTTGCCTTGCACGTGGCTGACTCGGGTTTGATTCCCAGCATCCCATATGGTCCCCCGAGCACCACCAGGAGTGACTCCTGAGCACATGAGCCAGGAGTAACCCCTGTGCATCGCCGGGTGTGACCCAAAAGAAAAAAAAGTCTGCTTAAAAGTGCAGAAGACACTGGACCTTGTCATCCAGGGTTCACTTAGTAGAATAAAATGACAGCCAAGGATGGAGACCTGCCACCGAGTGCAGACCAGATAAGGGCAACGCTGCCGTCTCAGGAAACGAGTGGTCGGTAGATGAGGACTCTGTCAGGGAACACCTGGATGAGGGGTCTGGGGACCAATACCTCAGGGCTACCGTTCACTGCAAGGGGAGGCAGAACATGGGACAATCTCAAGGTCTACTCTGCCAGGCGCTGCCCAGTTCCTTTGTAAACCACCAACGTCCTCTGTGTCTGATACAAGCCAGGAGATTGACAAGAGCGTGTGCTTGGCTGGGAAAGCACAGTTTGGGAGATGGGGCACAGAAGGCAGCCTTGGAGGGAACTGCTCGTTAGAGAGATGTCGGGGGGAACTGCTCATGAGAGAGATGCGGGAGGAACTGCTCGTGAGAGAGATGCGCGCGCAGTAGCTGAGGGAGCCACAGAGCAACACGGCCAGGCTACCCAGCACAAGGATGACCCAGAGTCAAGAGCCGCCCCAGGAACATGCTCTCTCAACATGCGCTCATTTCAAAAGTCCTCATGAGGGAAATTTTTTTTGGGGGGGAAGGCAACTTTTCTTTTTCATTCCACGTTACAATATGAAAAGACTGATATCAAACTTGGCAATTTGCCTATTTCCAAATGCTTACTAGCCCCATCAATTTCACTGTGATGACAATTGAATAATTAAAGGGCTGGTCTAATGAGAAAATGAGAAAAAAATCTAAAAAGGGAAGTTATCATTCTCACCGTTGAGTGTGACTCGTAAGTCCTATCAGAGCTTAAAATATTAAAAGTTCTCGACTTACTCAGTAATACAGCTCTTTAGGATGAACACCTGAAAGTGGAGAAATGTGTTTAGAAACACCCGTTCGGACAGCAGAAACAAGGGCAAGGAGGATTAAGCCACGGTTGGAAGCCTGCCTCAAGAGCTGGGGAAGAAGGCTATTGCGATGGAGAAGGGACCACCGTGACAAAGACAGTCGGAAATGATCACTCTGGATGGGAACTGAGGGCTGGAAGTAGGTAAAGGAACAAACATGATAACCTCTCAGTATCTGTATTGCAAGCCGAAAGGAGGGAGAGAGGGAGAGAGAGAGAGAAAGAGAGAGAGAGACAGAGACAGAGACAGAGAGAGACAGAGACAGAGACAGAGACAGAGACAAAGAAGCAAAGTCATGGCCACAGAGCCATAGAGGCAGGCTAGGGGAGGTGGTGGTGGTGGTAGGGAAATTCGCACATTCCTGGTGGGAAACAGACCCTGGTGGACCTAAGGCTGCTGCAACATTGTATGACTGATGACTGAAACCTGGTCAGGAACAACTCTGTCACTGTGTATCTCACTGTGACTCAAACCCTTAGGGCTGAGAGCTAGATCAACAGGATGAGCACAAGCAGGAGGCAGGTGGGGGTGGGGGATAAGATAGACCCCCAGCAGCACGTGGACCAGCAGAGGGTGGAGTGACCCCTGACCACTGTCCAGGAGTAGGTCCGAAGCACCACTGGGAGTGGCCCTAAACCAATCAAATAAAAGAAACTTTCCCCTAATAACCCTCGAAGTCCTTTAGCTTTCTGAATTCGCACTGAGTAGGGGAAATTGTGGACAGGAAGTGGGGAAGAATGTCAGGTTTGAGTTGTAGCCGGCGGATCAGCGGACTAGCACTGGACAGAGTGACCTGCATAGGTCCATCAGCATCTGTCGCACGCCCAGCTCTAACCTGCAGGGCAGGGAAGACATGTCCCCAGTCCCACGGGCAGCTGAGCAAAATCAAATGGCTCCATGCTGGCCTCGGAGAGCCACGGTGATGAGGATGACGACTACTCTGTGTCAGAAAGAGATGAATAAAACTACCATCAGATGCAGTTATTCAGCAAGGACAATCACGTATGCTTTCAGATAACAAAGCACTTGCTTACTGTGATCGCAACATACAGCA
This sequence comes from Sorex palustris, assembly GCA_028565675.1. Taxonomy (NCBI): domain Eukaryota; kingdom Metazoa; phylum Chordata; class Mammalia; order Eulipotyphla; family Soricidae; genus Sorex; species Sorex palustris. Next base: position 6,537 of record JAOXYA010079168.1, read on the forward strand.
GTTAAAAGGGCTTGCAGCCACTGCAGCCCTGTCTTCAGTCCAATCCCTGTTCAACGTGTAGGGTTTGAGAAATCCACCTGGAGGCTAGGGAAGCCTCAAACCAATGCCTACCTCTGACATACAGTTTGAGCCTCTGGACGTCTCACCGTGAAGAAGTAGCCAATACTGGGCGGGCGGGCTGCCTGCAGTCTCGATCTCAAGGTGCTGGCAGGCCTGGAGGGCCAGACCCGAGAGCTTGCATATACCATACCAGAGAACTGAAGGTTCTCAGCACACTGCTTTTCAGAGGCTCAGAAAGGAGACAGTAGTAAGGAAGAGGCAAGGACAAGGAGAAAAGTGAGTTTGAACAAACAAGAGGCTCTGCTCGTAGATTAGAAATGGTTTCTAAAATGTGGTGTCCGAGGGCCAGAGCGACAGTACAGGGAACAGAGCATTGCACATGGTCTTGCACATGGTCAAGCCCGGCTCCATCCCCAGCACTGCAGATGGTCCTCTGAGCACCTCCAGAAATGATCCCTGAGCACAGCCGAGTGTGGCCTAAATACTCCCCATCATGCCCCCCCACAAGAGTCTGGTGTCTGGATAACCAACAAAGTGCAGCAAGAATTGGAATCCGGGGGGGGGGGGGGAACAGGCTGAAAAAAGAAGCCAGATACCAGATGGCATCACCCATGTGGGGTATACACACAAACGAAGCAAAGGAATAGACACTGTCAGACAATAACAGACCCTTGGCCTTGGATTCCAAAAAAAAGTTGAGAAAGCTGGACAGTGGGTTAGGGCATGAAAACATGGACTAAAAAGTACACATGGACAGTGGATGACCATCTGGGACACTCTGGGGGTAGGGAAGGTGCAGTAATTTTGTACAGAAAAATCATAAATGCTAGCACTATAATAATCATGTTAGCTAAACTGCACAAAACATATATCTATATATAGCACCATCACTATAATTATAGAATTATTCATTCTGACTAATGATACAATTTGGCCACGGAGAAAATGACATTGCTTTAACTGATGTTATAAAAAAGATGTTAAAATAAGTAAATGACACTGATATAAAAAATATGGAAGTCTGTTTTAATCAAGGGAAACCAAAGGAAAATAAGAAAACTTTTGTGTGGTAAGAAACAGGGAGGCTTTGGGGCCGGAGCAATAGTACAGTGCGTAGAACGTTTGCCTTGCATGCGGAGGACCTGGGTTTGATCCCCAGCATCCCAGAGGTCCCCCAAGCACTGCCAGAGGTAATTCCTGAGTGCAGAGCTAGGAGCAACCCTGAGCGTCGCTGGGTGTGACCCAAAAAGCAAAACAGACAAAAAAGAAACAGGGAGACTGAGAAGAAGAGGCAGTTCCTACTTTGCCCATCACTGGGCAAGACAGGAGGCAATCTAGGAGAGAACTCTTGGGCGCCAACAGCCACAATATGGACCAAGAACAGAAGAATAATACATATGTATCAGACCAAAATTCACCAGCTCAAGGAAAAGAGTTAAGAAGATCACTCCTAACCTGATGTAGTGTTTCGATCCGAAGAAGGAAAAAACAGGCTCTCCCCCTGCCCCCCAACTCTGGAGAAGCCTGGAGTTCTCTTGACATACCAGACTCCCTGATTCATCACCTGGCTAAGAGCAGAGGACGATGCTCTGTGCATGCAGGAAACGCGTGCTTGCTACCTGAAGCCAGTATGGCCCTTGGAATCCAGTAGGGAGCTGGAATTTAAAAAGGGCTGAACTTCTCCAATGATAAGGTTCTCTAAACCCAAATGACTCAGGAGCAAATAATATCAACAACTCAGCTGACAACAATTTAGAAAGTTAACAAGACAAAGTGTTCAGTTCCCTGTCCTGTCACATTCCAAAAAACTCTCCAAACCAGATAAATTATAACCATTTGTACTTCCCGAACTGAGACCCATTGGTCTGCAAACTTCTAACGCTGCCCAGGTGTGTCAGGCTCTGTCACCTTGGTGTGAGAGACGGTAAACCAAACAACTTGCTGTGGGAATGGAATGAATGGATTTCCTCGACCTAAAAAACCACATGAAAAAGGGGTGCGAAAGACGCTCCTTTCTATCGGCTGAAATCAGACGGGCCTGAGTAAGGGCGTGGGTCGATCAGGAAAGCCAAGGCGGATCTGCCTCTACGGCGAGACGTGGAGCGACGCCAAGAATGACAGCTGAATGGTTCCAGAAGTGTCCTTGGTTGGGCAGTGAGAACGAAACAGAGAGCTTCCCCAGAACAGAAGCAACCAAAGTCAATCCCTTCCTAGACTCGATGGCTTAGGTGCTGTTACTATGTCATTTCTAGATGAGAGCACAGTGGTTCAGAGGGAGGAAACGTCTTGTTCCATCCGTAACGTGGCTGACATGTATATATGCGGCCATCAGTGCCAGCTAGTGGTGGAGGTAGAAACGGTTGACAAAGGATCAAAGGAGGCTGGTTAGTCTAAAACCAATATTTTCTTTTGCAGGAACAAAGTCTATAACTTGCTCTAGTTCATCCTCATAAAAGACACCCAGAATAGCTTTCTCTGTGGTACCTCATGCTTTAGAAACTGCAACTGAGCCTGATGTATGAAAGGACGGTTACTGAGCATCTTCCATGGAGAGAGGACCAGGCAGTCGCTTCCAGCTGGAGTATGACATGCCCAGAATTCAAAAGGCAGGGTACGTGGCTCTCAAAAGGGGTGAGAAGAGGTGTCGGTCGAATTCTGGGCTGAACATGAGATTATAAGCTTTATAATTTTCCAAAGAAACAGAAACTCTGGGCAGAGTCACCTGTAAACTAATAAACCTGATAAATTTATCAGTAAATGTAATGAATGCGTTGTATTCTGAGAGTCAAGGAAGAAAAAAAAATATTTGAGGGGAGATGCTCCGTGATGTCAACTGTCTCTCAAGCCACAGCAAAGGACTGAGAGAGAAAGGCACCACTGGTTCTCCATGACATAGCCCCCATGCACGCTAAGGCGCTCTCTGCCTTTGTGGTCTGACTTATTCAGTCACCAGCAGCTCAGAGGCAGAGCATCTGCATTGCATGAGGATTCCTGGCACGGCCAATAAAACCCAAACCTGGGTTTACGACAGACACAGACTCACAAGCTGAGACCACGGGGCTCTGGGTACTAAGGGGAAGGGGTCCAGCAACTGCAGTGCAAGGGTACTGGTACTCCGGTAGTAGCTGCAGTGAAGAAACTTTGAAGAGGAATGCAAGGGATAGCTTTAAATATATATAGGCATGTAAATTAAAATTTTCTCAATTAAAAAAAATCTCAAACTTGTAAAATCTTCAAGATACGTGGCAATGTATCGGTGAGAAAAAAAATGCTGACACGTTCCAGATACCAGTAAACTCGATTTCTGCTCTCTATGCTCCCCTGCTGCTAATACGGAATCAAACGGGCCGAGCTGCGAAGAGCCAAGTAGCTAGCTTCGGTGGGACAAAGCCACCAAAAGGCTACTGTCAAAACTCTTCACACAGACTCTGTTTCAGGTGCTCACCTTAGATCCACGTGCTTGATGTGAGGCATTTTTCTTAACGCCTGCAGATTCAGGGTCTCGAGACAGTTTCCAGACATACAAAGTTTCTCCACCGCGGTTAGCTTCTCCAGCACCTCTGGAATGTCAGTGAACTCATTGAACGAAAGACCGAGGTAACTGAGCTGATGCATGTTCTCCAACTCAGCAGGGAGGGTCTGCAGAAAGTTTCCATCCAACAAAAACGTCTGCAAGCTGGGAAGCGAAAGAAATGCAAAGACAACAGATAAATGTTAGATCAGTACGATCACCAAACTCGTTCTCTAAGTACACTTCATACTACTAGTGAGAAATAACCAACTACATCATCAGTGCGAGTAGGGCTTGCGGTGCCCGCCCAGACAGCCAAATTCTCCCCACACCACAGTCACTGTCATGTCCCTGGCTGGATTTCACTGCTTCAAGACCAGAAATGCATCTGCTGAAAAATTCAGGTGCACGGGTATTCTGACCAAAATCTCCAGGCTTTTGCTTTGTCCTCTCACTGAATTTCCAGAAGTCCTAGCAGACAGACAGACAGACAGACACACTGACACACACACATACCCCAAAGCCACCACCCAGTTAAAAATTTAACTCTTGGGGCTGGAGTGATGGTACAGCAAGTAGGGCATTTGCCTTGCACACAGCCGACCCGGGTTTGATTCCCAGCATCCTATATATATGGTCCCCCAAGCTCCAGCTCCCAAAATAAAATTTAATGTGATATACTTTAGATTCCAGAGTTGAAAAGTCTACATGTAAATGAGAATAGGCATTTTATCATATTGTATTAAATGGTTTCAATTTTCTTATTTACAAAATCAGTAATCACTAATTGTCTCTTACTGATTTATTTTCTGATCATTCTATTTGCTAGTTCTTAAGGTTTTGTTGGGACAAGCAATATAAATTAAATTTGTTATGTGCCTAATAGGGCAGGTTGGGATTGGGAGGGAAATGGGATATTGGTGGAAGGAAGGTCACACTGGTGGTGTTGGAACACTTGAATGTTTTGTTTCAAGTTGATAGTTTCAAATGCTTGAAAAAATTTGCATAATGACCAATTTTACAAATCACGGTATTTTTAATAAAATAATTTAAAAATCAGCATACAAAAATAGTAAGGCTTGCAGCAATAATGAAACAGAGAGGGGGAAAAATCAGATATAAATATTAATCCTTGGGGCTGGAGTGATAGCACAGCGGGTGGGGCGTTTGCCTTGCACGTAGCCAACCTGAGTTCAATTCCCAGCATCCCATATGGTCCCCCGAGCACCGCCAGGGGTAATTCCTGAGTGCAGAGCCAGGAGTAACCC
>JAOXYA010079185.1:0-11375 GCA_028565675.1 Sorex palustris
GGGGTTACTCCTGGCTCTGCACTCAGGAATTACTCCTGGTGGTGCTCGGGGGACCATATGGGATGCTAGGAATTGAACCTCGGTTGCGTGCAAGGCAAACACCCTGCCCACGGGGCTATCACTCCAGCCCCGCTGTTGGCATTTTATAGCCACACCCAGTAGTACTCTAGGGCTACTCCTGACTCTCTGCTCAGAGGTAACTGTGGATTGAACCCAAACTTACCACATGTGCTTAGCTCACTATTCCTCCAGCCTCTGGTAATTAAGATTTGTTTGTTCGCAGGGGTAATTAGGGGCACAGTTGGCTTTACTCAAGATTTCACTCCTAGCTCTGCACTCAGATATCACTCCTCGTGGGGCTCGGAAAACCATATGTGATGCTGGGGATCTAACTCAGGTTGGCTGCATGCAAGGCAAGCGCTTTCCCCACTGTACTATCACTCTGGTCCCCCATGATATTTCTGACAAATACTTTTGGGGACCAAAGAAATAACTCAACAGGCTAGAGGGCATCCTTTCCAGGTAGGAGGCCTGAGTTCATATGGACCCCCAAGCATATCCTGGAATGACCCCCTAAACTCGAGCACAGAGTCAGGATTAACCCCAAGCAATCCCAGTGCAATTCCAAAACCTCAAAATAATAATAAAATAGGGTTGGAGTGATAATAAAAGAGGATAGGGATTTTTACAGTTGAGTTTTGAGAGTTCTTGATTCTACATATTAGTCCTTTGTTAGATGTGGCTTGAAAATATTTTTTCTTATCTATAGATAATCTTTTGATTTTCTTAATAAGATGTTTACAGAGTGTGTGTGTGTATGTGTGTGTGTGTGTGTGTGTGTGTGTGTGTGAGAGAGAGAGAGAGAGAGAGAGAAGATATTCCTTTACTTTAAGTACCATTTATTTATTTATTTTGCTTTTGGGTCACACAGGGGTTACTCCTGGCTCATGCACTTGGAAATTACTCCTGGCTGTGCTTGGGGGACCACATGGGATGCTGGGAATCGAACCTGGGTAGGCCGCATGCAAGGCAAATGCCCTACACTCTGTGCTATTGCTCCAGCCCTAAGTACCATTTATTTAAAAGGCTATCCTTCCTCCACTTAAATTACTTTTATATCCTTTGTCAAAAATGTATTAGGCCTATTTTTGTTACTATATTTCTGAATTCATCACTCTGTTCCATTGATCAATATTTCTCTACATCTGCCAGTTATACCCTATCTTGATTAATGCAGCTATACAACAGGCCTTAGTATCAAGAAAGGTGATTCCTCCTATACTCAATATTTTTATTTTATTCATTTATTTTTTAATGTAGGAGTATAGTTATTTATTCTATTATCTATTTATGAACTCCACATTACTATTTTATTTGAATATCCATAAGATAGACGATTAGAAAGCTATTCATGATTGGGTTTCAGTGATTCAATGATCCAACACCCATCCCTCCACCAGTGTACATTTTCCATCATCAATGTCCCGTTTCCCTCCCATCATTCCCCAACACCTGCCTCTATGGCAAGCACTTTCTCTCTCTATTTCTCTCTCTCTCTCTCTCTCTCTCTCTCTCTCTCTCTATCTCTCTCTCTCCTTTTGTGCATTATGTTTTGCAATACAAGTACTAAGGGGTCACTGTGTTTGTTCAGAGTGTTCAGTATTTTATCGAGAAGGTAAGGCTGGAGTAGCTTTTTAACTGGGTGGTAGCTTTGGGGTGTGGACATGACTGCCAAGGCTTCTGGAAGTACAGGAAGGTGGGTGGAGGTAGACCATTATGACCCCCCCTGCACATCTGAATTTTTAGCAGATAATTTCTCAGTGAGGTCCATCCTGAGACAGTGGAATCTGGCTGGGGGATGGTGGTGATTTTGGACTGTGGAAGCAAAAAGCTGCCAAGGGCTCACTATGCTTGGGTGGGCACTGGGATAACCTGACCCCTCCAATTTACCCTGGTCTGCTCAGCCGTAAGTGGGTCCGAGATTAACTGATTTTTTATCTCTTTTGAGATTTATTTATAGGTCTCTGAAGCAATGCCAGAAGTACAGCTTACATGATGGTGCTGGAGTTGGTTCATGGGGGTAGACCGCCAGTGCTACCAGGAGTATTGGGAAGGGAGGGGGGCGTGATAGCCCATCCCAACTCTGAGAAAGCCTCGAGATTTCAGTCTGAAAACTCACATATCCAAATTTTCAACAGATTAATATCTTGGTGAGTTCCATCCTGAGATGGAGTCTGGGCAGAAGCATGGAGGTGATTTGGAATGGTGGGTGCAAGCAGCTGCCAGGGGCTCTTTTTGGGTGGGCAACAGGCTAACCCACACCCCTCTGATTTACCCTGATGTGTTCAGCCTTGGAGGTTCCAAGATTAACTGCAGCTTTTGATCTTTTTCAAGATTCATGTGAAGCAAGGTCAATAAATGAGCTCATAACTTGAGTCAGAGGTGGTTTGTGGATGTGGCTCCGATATACCTAATGTTTGGCCTTTTAATTTCTCAGGAAACTTGGTTCTGATTTATTGGGGTACAGTCAGAGGCACATGGCAATTTAGGGGTATCAGGAAGCCTGAAGGCACGCTCAGGCTGCTGATGCATTCGCCCCACAGGTAGAGTAGATCTGTTGGTGGCACACACCCCCACTCAATATTTTTAATTTTGTACATTTAAAGTTGGAAAGTCTTTTGCTGGCCATTTTATTACATTTTTTCTCAAAAAAATGTAACTATAATTGAAAATAAATTTTTCATTAGTCCCTGAATTAAAAGATTAGATAATGAAGTAGTTTTTTTCTGTATTAAGCTTTTCATTTGTGTTGAATGTCACATCAGTGCTAGAGCCTAGGACCAAGCATGCTGCATCACTGAGATGAGTCCCCAGGGGCCTGCGTGTCTTTTATAGGTATTATTATCACTCAAGAGAAAACTAAATGTATCACGAATCTTGATTTAAAAAATTCTGAAACATAAGAATATTAAAGCATATTAACTTTATTAAAGCAATGAATAATATTTCCCTCCTTTACTCACATTTCTGTGGAGCAGCTATTATTTATTGCCCTGTTATAAAATAAACCTTGGCACTCATTATATCCTGACATAAGTGATGAGAAGTTTCACATGAAAGAAAAGATGAAAATACAAGTCTTTTTAAGGTAACTATTGCTCAGTTCTTTTAAATTTTTTGAGTTATGTGACCAAATTACAGCAGCATGCAATCAAAAATGTACTTAATGATTGATTGTTTAATTAGTAGACAATTCAATTAGGTCTCTTGTCAGTTCTAAGAGAGTGAAATACTGTGAAAAGACCTCGTGTCATTCAGTCATTCTTAGCGATTTGCTAATTTCCGAACACCAATACTGTCACCTGTCCATTGGCACCCAGGTGGTTTCTGCATCCAGAGACATTTGTAGAATCTCAGATGGACCTGAAGCCAAGGCCGGGGGGGTTAACTTTTTTTTTTTTTTTGCTTTTTGCTTTTTGAGTCACACCCAACAATGCTCAGGCAATCATTCCTGGCAATGCTCGGGGGACCATATGGGATGCCAGGGGTTGAACCTGGGTCAGCCGCATGCAAGGCAAATGCCCTACCGCTGTACTATCACTCCAGTCCCAAGGCACAGAGGTAAAGTGCCCACTTTTTACACGTGGCCAACCCTGGTTCTATCCCCAGCACCACCTGATCCCTTGACCATCTCCAGCAGTAACCTCCAGTACAGGGCATGGAGTAGCCTCCTAGGAACCACCAGGCTTGACCCAAATTCCTTGCACCACAAAGTAAGTGGGGTGGGTGGATAGAGACCGATGAATGAGCAGATGCTTTTCTTCTGTAATTACAGTAGAAGGGAAACTGTGAAGAAGGATTTGGGAAGCAAGCCTTGCACTCACCACAGGCACAGCCTAAGCAGGACGGCACTAGTGGAAGCACAATCTGCAGACTGCGCCCCAAACTCCCCATGCCCCACATGCCAGGAGATTGTCCCCAAGTGAGGGGTTGCAGCAATCATACATCAGGAAGGGCACTTGCCTTACACATGGCTGACCTGGGTTTGATCTCCAGCATTCCATATGGTTCCCCAAGCATCTCCAGGAGTATTCCTAGGTGCAGAGCCAGGAGTAACCTCTGAGCACTGCCAGGCATAGCCCCCCCAAAACATACACACAAAAAAAAACAGAGTGTACGCAAATGAAAGGCAAATGCTAGGGTGTACCTGCAGCCCAGAGTCAGCACCAGCATGGGTGCTACAGGGTGTGAACAGTGTAAGAGGAACCGTGCAAGAGCAAAACAAGGGACCAAAAATAACAGCACAGTCTATCAGAGGAAGAACTTCACTTGAGAACCTCGAATGAGGCTGAAGCACTTTGCATCGTTACTTAAAGCATAATAATTAAGGCCTTTAAATTCACTAAACTATTCTGCTATCACAGACTAGAAAGCCTTGTTTACCCTTTCCCTGTCCTAGGGGAATAAATTATCTCAAGAGTCTTTATAGTTCACCAAACTGCTACTTAAAGGCTGATGAAATGTTTAAGCAATTTATTAAATAGAAAAAAAATTATATGTAGCAGAATGACTTTAAACTGGATAGGTAGGACTGAAAAAGGGAAGTGGGTATATATGCTTTCTGGTGGCAACGCCACTCTGCTTTCTCCCTGGCTGCATGTCACTCAGAGCTCAGATACCATCCCCTCTAAAACAAGGATCCCTAACTAGCCAGGCAGCAAAGATGTCCTCATACTTATTACACATTGCTTGTTGAGTTCTCTGCATTGTTTGCACTGCACTCAATGTTTTTCCTGCTTGGTCATGTATGCACTATTTTAACTTATTTCCCCCTTTTCCTTCATTATTGTTTGGATGACTGGGGTCACACACCAGACTGTGCACAGGTTTGCACATTTGGTCCAATGCTGGCTGGGGTCACACTCTTTCAACTGTGGTTCTTGTACACATCTGGCTGTAGTATAGCCAGGATTACTTTGTGTTTCTGGCAATCAGGGACAGCAGAGCCGCTGGGACCTCACTAAGTATCTATTGACATACTGAAGGTTAAAGTCACAGCCTTGGAGCCAGGAAAAGGATCAAAGGACTGGAGTGCATGCTTTTATCAGGGGGAGTGCATAGGGTCTACACCCAGCAGTCAGTTGGAAGCAAGGCAAGTGATGAAGTCCCTGGAAACCAATCCAGCTACTGGAGCACATGCAGGATCCCTGAGTTTGATCTCTAGCACAACCATTAGCACACCTGAGCATCAACACAGGAATAGTCCCTCAGCACAGGTAGGAATGGCCCAAGCCTCTCCCTCCATTCCCCCAAATGAAAACAACAGCAAAACCACAGCTTATATTTACAAGGTAGGTGCTCTAAGCACTAAGCCATAACCCAGGCTCATTAATTACTTTTTTACATTAATTATGCTATTTATGATAGACTTGTCTTTCTCCAAAACAACATGCAAATTCTTTGAAAGTAGAGGTCTACCACTATGATAACTATTTGTCTACTGTTTACCTGATATATGGGAGAGAACATCTCCATTGACTGATAATCCATAGAAACCAGATACAACATTAATTTTAAGACTCCAACCTCAAATGAGCATTTTACCTTCTTTTACAAATTAAAATGATACTGGAGATAATAGAGGAGTTCGGGCACGTTGAGGGTGGGGCTGGAGAGACAACACAGGAGGTAGAGCATTTGCCTTGCATGCAGCTGACCAGTTGGCCCAGGTTCGATTCCTCCACCCTTCTCGGAGAGCCTGGCAAACTACTGAGAGTACCTCGCCCGCACGGCAAAGCCTGGCAAGCTACCCATGACGTATTCAATATGCCAAACACAGTAGCAACAAGTCTCACAATGAAGACATTTACTGGGCCTGCTTGAGCAAATCGATGAACAATGGGAGAACCATGCTACAGTGCTACTGGAAATACAGTACAGTGGGTAGGGACTTGCCTTGCATCGGCCATCCCAAATTCAATCCCTGGCACCCCACATGGTTACCTAAGTCCCACCAAGAGTGACCCCTGAGCACAGAGGCAGGAAAAAGCCCTGAGCACAGAAAGAATACCAAAAACCAAAATAATAATAAAAATAATAGACATAAAATTAACTATTGTAATTACACAGGAGAGAGGGATCAAAGGAACAGAGCAAATGCTTTGTATGTGGGAGGCCTAGATTTCATCCCCAGAACTGAATGGTTTGCTAAGCACAACCAGGAGTGGCTCCCCAGTGACAGTGTAGACGGGGTAGCCCCTAAGCACCCCAAAACAAAAATGCACCATTATATCTTTAGCCTCTGAAGTTACTTTTAATCCTATTGTTTTCCTGAAATAATTTATTATGTAGTACTTAAACTGACACTGTACCCATGAAGATAAACAGACTAAGCAAATATTCAGAAAATACTTAAAAATTCATATAAAGGGCCAGAAAAATATTGGAGGCGGTAACACTCATGGTCCCCTGAGTACTGCCAGGGATCATTCCTGAGCAAAGAGCCAGGAATAAGCACTAAGCTCCTCCAGGTGTGGCCAAACCCAACCTCCCCAAACAAAATTAAAAAATTTAAGGGGCCACAGAGTTAGTTCAAGGGCTGGAGAATATGCTTTGCGTACAAGAGACATAGTCTCGATCCTCAGCATCACATGGTCCTCTGAGTACCATCAGGTGTGATCCCCCAAAAAATAAAAATAAGCAAGTAAATAAAGAAATGCCATATCAGGAATCTGAGTTCGAGATCGTAGACTAAGTTTATATTTACTGTGTGGTTTACATAACCACAATCAAATAAGAGAGATGGAAAAAAAGTCAAAACTTCTAACAGCAAAAGGAAAGGGAAAGAACGGACTTACAAGAGCATGAAGATGCAACTTCCAACAGCGTGAAGATGCAACCGGTTTTTAGAATTCACAAAGCAGATGGAGTTGATGGATGAGACAGAAAGAGGAAACCACAGCCCAAAATACTGCACAAGGCAACTTAAAAGGATCTGGAAACCAAACTGCTAGCTGGAATACTCGAAGGAATCTAGAGAGCCAATCTAACCTGAGCACCTGACGGCTGGGCTTCGGGCCAGCAGGTAGGGGGCAGGCAGTAAGGAAAGGAGCAGAAGACAGCAGGGATAATTGGAGGTCTGTAGCTGGCACTGTGCTAGCTGGCATCCCATCTGCTTCCCCTACCCCCACCCCCACCCCCCTGCATCTCAGGCAACCTGGCATTTACCCTCCGTTTGGAAAACCCAGAGAGATGAAGGAACCTAAGGGAAAAAATGAGGAAAGCAGAGGTTTCAAGTGTAGACACTATCTAGTGTGGAGCCAAGCATGCCTGCGACACAGGGGTCACCCACAGAGCCCTAGCATAGGCTAGCCCCAGAATAAGCCACCAGCTAAAGCCTCTACCACCCCTCACCCCCAACGTAGCAGGCTCAGCCAGCCAGCTACCCACGTGGCCAGTCTAGGGAGAAATCAGACCATGTTTCAAAATAACAGAGATGGAAATCCATGCCAATTATGCTGTCTTTTTAAAATATAAAGTCAACCAAGGATCACTGCTAAATAATTCCAGCAGCATGAAAAAGAAAAGCTAAGAAAAATATATAGAAAAAAGCCTGGAGGGGAACAAATAAAACCAAGAGACATAAGAAAACATTTTTTTTTAAAAAACTAAAGTAAAATAAAGATTCAAGACAGTATTCATCTAAAATGGTAATAATTTAACCCACATAAAAAGAACAAAGAACTCAAGCCAATTCTTTTAAATTAAAATTCTTGGAGCTTAAAAGGAAAAATGTCAACAGAGGATCTGGAAAAAATGCTGAGAAACCTGAGGGCCAGAGTGATGTTACAGCGGACAGGGAGTTTGCCTTGTACGCAGTTGACCCACATTCTATCCCTGACAATCCATAAGGTTCCCTGAGCCCCAGGAGTAACCTCTGTGCATCTCTGGGTGTGACCCAAAAAGAAAAAAAAAGAGTCAATCCAAGAGGTACAACTCTGACAAAGAAGCAATAGAAAAAAGGGAGGGGAGCAAAAAGGGAGGGGAGCCTATGAAGCACATAATTTAATTTTAAGAACTGAAAGGACTTGATGACATAAACCCACAAAATATATGACAGGCAATTAGAAAATTCCTGAAAATAAAAATAATAAAAAGATGACATATGACTCACAAAAAAGTAGCTATCTCTCAAATATAAAGCAAACTTACTTGGAGCCTGATTATAAGGAGTTGATGGAGCATGAGATAAAAAGGACTGAACTGTTATGGGTCTCAGAACCTATGGATCTCAGAATCTTGAGAAGCTAGGAGTGGTAGTTGGTCCTGGAAAGAAGAAACTGTAACCCTAGGAATGGGCTCTGCATGGCTATTTATAGAATCCTATTTTAGACGGGTGCTAAAAATAGAGGTGCCCTTCATCTTAGACCAGAACTAACTCTGATGTGTTTGTCTCAAGATACTAATTTCAAGACCCTGACAATTTAAAAGACTGACCAAAAGTGCTTTACTCTCCTAGAGAGTTTTCTTTTAGAAACACTCCGCACCCCAGACCCAGCTCACTTCACATGGGTTGGGGGATAGGGTGGTGAATGTCTTGTGCAGGTGTTCCTTACAGCTAAGCATAGCCAGGTAACCATTCCAAAGGAGAAGGTCTTCTGATTGCTCAGGGAGAAATTATGGCCCACGTTGATCTAAAACCATAGCTCTGTTACTGGGATACAGGTCCCAAAGGTGAAAATTAACATTATTATTCTTTAATAGTACAATGGGTAGGGCACTTGACTCACATGTGGCTAACCTAGGTTTGATTCCTGGCACCCCATATGGTCATGAGCCCTGCCACATATCAATTTTCTGACACACAAATTAGTTGTAGTTTACAATCATCAAATTTCAATCACACCTACTTGGTAAGGTCCATAATTCTGCCACCCTAAAAATATTTATAACCCAACTCTGCATTTATTAAATATATATTTTCTACCATCATTCTCTAAGCCCTAAGTAGAATGTGACAGGATTATGTTTTTAATATTAAGAAGCTTGTACTCTAAGAAGGTTAGAAGGATCAAAAAGATAGTTGATCTCCAGCAAACATATGACCCCCTAAGCCTGCCAGGAGTGATTCCTGATTGAAGAAACAGGTGTGGCCACAGTATCAAACAACTAAACAAAAACGAAAGAAAAAGTAAAAAGGAAAGAAGGACACAGTTCAATCAAAGAGTTTACAAAAAGCAAAGTAATACGCTAACAAGTTAGAATATAGTGTAGATATGAGTAAAATGGAAATATGAAGTAAAGAATTACAGGAGAAGAAACTTTGCAAGGCAGCTTAAAAAAAGTAGTTTGGACATGGAATTTAGAGTAACTATGAATATAAAAATGAAGATGAGAGGGAAAAGTTTTTTAAACTTTAGGGTTTTTTGTAGGGGAATGTTGGGAGTTGAAACTGGCTTTGTGCAAGGAAAGTGTAATCTCCAGCCCCTCCAGAAAGGAAAATCGTTAGGGAATATGTGTGGGAATATTAAAGGCAGGGATGAAAAAATACTTTTTTTTGATCAACAAATGAGTCTTCTAAGCTTTATTCTTCTAAGATATGTAATAATGCCCATTGGAATTCTCTACCTGAGCTTACCTAAAATTATAAAATGTTCTTTATAAACACATAATACAAATTCATAGGTGAATCTAGAGCATATATGGATCCATTTAGAAATTCCTGGCCTGGAATTCCTTACTATTTATTGACACACACTAGAAATTTTCACTACAATAAAAATAAAATTTATAATGAAAAAATTAAATTATTATTAAAATTGCATTTATGTGTTTTGTTATGTTGATTAATCTAGTTTATATTATAAAATTTGAACTACATCAGCAAATTTGCAACACAAAAAATCAAATATTTTATTTGAGGAGGGAGGCACACTCAGTGTTATTCATAGTTTACTACTGGTTCTGCAATCAGAAATCACTCCTACTGGAATTGGAGAATCATAATGGGGTACAAGGGATCAAATCTGGGTTAGCCACATGCAAAAAAAAGAGAGCCATTTCCATTGTACTATTTCTCGGCCCCTTCAAATTAAAATAATTTTAAATGACACTTTAATATGGTATATAATTATAGCATTTTAATGTTCATCATTTTCCTCATTTAAACATTATCTTGGGTAATTAATTTTTGCAAAGTTCTGCCAGTGGCTGTTATAAAGTTTATAATGCATTGAGGGTCCTGAAAACATCATTATCAAAATATACAGCAGTGATGGAGAAGATATAAAGAATTAAAGTTTGATCATTGTCATTAAGGTATAGCTGTTAAAGAAGTGAAATTTGAATTAGGGCAGAGTAGAAAAATTACTATGATTAAGGTTGTGGAGGATGTGCATGGCACTAAAAATGGCAAGAGTAAAATGTTACCTCATTACATATTAAAACTTTTCATAGGTAAAGCCCTAGAAAAATTATTCAGATAAGGCAGGCTGGAGTTAAATTATCAGCCAATTAAACCATTATCTCCTGGTTTTGCTCTTAAAACATAAATCTTTTTTAGAAAGGGCACTTTTCTCTTTTATTGTATTGAATCAAACTTAAAATACCAAAAATTTGTAGTTGATGTTTTCTTTCTCGATCCTAAACATTTTCTATTTTGTATTATTGCATGATGAGGTTGTATTAAAATATCTAAAAAATTGAATACAGTATTTCTATAAAATATTTAATAATACAAGAAGCAAGGAAAGATTCATATTGAAAGTTTTGAAAGGGGCCAGAATGATAGTGCAGTGGGTAGAGCAGTTGCTTCCCATGCAGTAGAGCCCCTGGGCCACATATAGTCCCTGAAGCCCCATTAAGAGTGACACCATATACAAAGCCAGGAGTAAGCACTGAGCATCACTTGATGTGGCTCCAAAGCCAAACCAACAGTAGCAACGAAAGTTTTGATAACTGATATTATTTGACTTCTCTGGTACTAGATAATCAATTTAGATGGAGCCATAAAAAACTAAGTTTGTAAGTGAACCATTGACTTAAAAAACAATTCCTTGAGATAGGATATAGGGAAAACACAATCCCCAAATCAGATAAATTTGACTGAACCTTCTAAATTATGTTTGAACAGACATATTGCCAAAACTCTAAGTTCTGAAAAAAAAATTAAGTTAACAAATGCATGAGTATAGCACTGTAGCACTGTCCTCCCCATTGTTAACCAATTTGCTCGAGCGGGCCCAGTAATGTCTCCATTGTGAGACTTGTTGTTACTGTGTTTGGCATATTTAATACATCAGGGGTAGCTTGCCAGGCTTTGCTGTGATGGCAAGATACTCTTGGTAGCTTGCTGGGCTCTCCAAGAGGGGCGGAGG
>JAOXYA010079193.1:0-11374 GCA_028565675.1 Sorex palustris
GGGGAGGGGGGGGGAGGGAGAGAGAGAGAGAGAGAGAGAGAGAGAGAGAGAGAGAGAGAGAAAGTGGTGGGAAAGGCCCTGGGCGGCCCAAAGCTGCTGTGGGAAGTGCGGGTGCCCAGGGCCCGTGGGAAGATGGGGAAGGGCCCCACCTCTGACGGGGGCGGGGGGGGGGTCAGGAGGACAGGAGGAAGGGCTGGGCCGGACAAACTGGGCTATGACCCTGGACGCAGGCAGGGATGCTCTGGAGAGGTCACACAGTCTCAATCTGGCGAACAGAAAAGATTGATCCTCCCAAGCCATGGGCTCCACCTGTGGAACCGAGCCCAGAACCGACCGACTGTGGCAGGACGACGGGAGGACTTTGCCACTGCACACGGGACTGGAATTTAGAGTTTTTATAATAAACATGTGCGGTTTGTGTCACTCGGGCTCCCACACCCCAAAATTAACAGTCCGCAGCAATTCAGAAGAAAATAATGTGGATGCTTAAAAAAGTTAAAATTGGGGCTAGAGTGATAGCACGAGGGGGAAGGCGTTTGCCTTGCACGTGGCAGACCCGGGTTCGATTCCCAGCATCCCATTGGGTCCCCCGAGCACCGTCAGGAGTAATTCCCTGTGCATCGCTGGGTGTGACCCAAAAACCAAATATATAAATAAGTAAATAAATAGATAATAAAAATTATTTCAAAGTGAAATAGCCGTATCAAGCGATGTTCCGGGGAAAATCAGGACAACATCATCAGTGGTCCTGGGAGCTGCAGAGATGCGCTGGGCAGGAGTGGGCAGTGGGCAGTACGCACAACTGGCCAGAGCAGGAGACCACCCTGGGGCAGGCCGTCAAGATGGGGCTGGGTGTGAGGCTGGAGCAACAGTACAGTGTGTGTGTGGGGGGGGAGTAGGGGGGCTTGTTTTGCCTGTGGCCAAGCCTGGTTTGGTCTCCCAAGCCCTGGTAGGAGTGATCCTTGAGCACAGAGCCAGAGTAAGACCTGAGTATCACCAGGTGTGCCCCCCCAAACAAACAGAAAGGATGGGGGGGTGGGGGGGAAGGGAGGGAAGTGAGGAGGGGCAGGGAGGGGAGGGAGGGAAGAGGGAGGGAGGGGAAGGAGGGAGCTCTCTGAGGGGCATGAAATGCTCTGGGTGGAGAGTGGCGTTTGCGTCCACATCTGGTGAACCTGCTGAAACTCATGAACAGTTGAAGCGGGCACATGTTACGGTACCTGAGTTACCTTTCAGTGAAATAAAGCAAGATACGCTCAGAAGTAACTAAGCAGAGCAGTGAGGGCGAACCCCAAGGCGGCCAGGGACAGCGGTGAAGAGAGAGAAAGTGGAAACCCTCCCTGAGGGCTCTGAGGAGGGCAGAGACCAGTGAGCCCCAAAGCCCTGGGGGCCTGTCGGCGGGGAACTGGCCACCCTCCAGGCGGGTGGGTGAGTGCGTGGGCACTCTAGGAGCACTCTGGTTCTGTGTGAAAAGATGAGGAGGGAGGCAGAGAGGAGAAAGCGTCCACTCAGGGGCCAGCCAGAACGAGGGCACACCCAGGCGTCAGCAGCACAATTCCAAACCCCGACGGAAGCCTTGGGAGATGGAAGCCCAGGGAGCCCCGAGGCCGGTTTCCCACACTGCTGCTATAATCGACTCCACGTCATATACTGCGAAGCAAAAACGCAGAAAAGTAAACTTCCAAATTCCGCTTGTGTAGAAAGAGGGGGGGGTGGGGGAAGAGGGCGAGAGAGACAGAGACAACAGGGGAGAGAGAGACTCAGAAAGGGATGCAGTAAAATAAGCAGAGCAAGGGAAGGGTCAGAGCCCGAGCCAGACAGGGCGCAGCGGCCACTGTCTCTTTAAAAAGCCCCTCGGAGAGGCAAGAGAGCCGGGAGGTGGGTAAATACAACATTGATTGGGGATGAGGCAACCACAAACACCGCTGTCTCAAATGAAAAGGGATTCAAGATCTGACCCAGAAAACAAGCATCGTAGCCGCCAGATGAAACTTTAATGATGAACACAAGATGCTGTACACAGAAGCGCGACTGAAACATCTGCCGGGAGCCGCGCGGGAGGGTCTCGGAGAGAGGGACCGCCAGGAGCCTCTCGACCCCGCAGATCAAGTTGCAGCTAATCGATGGCCTGACTCCAGCATCACTTTGCTCGGGCCTGATCGCCCAGCTGACCCCCAGGGAGCAGAGGGCTGGGAGGAGGAGGCAGGCTGGACCCTGGGCTTGCTCCAAGCCCCTCTCTTTACCTCAGACTCCCGGCTCCTGGGGTGCGGGCACAATTCTGTCCCCAGGTGCCTTCTGAGAGGGAGCCTTGGAGCCAGAAGGGTCCAAGGAGCTTCGGGGTTCCAGGGAAGTTCAGAACTTTGGTGCAAAGGAAGCCAGGAAGCAGGACGGCGCGGGTCCCACTCGCCAGCAAGGGCCACAGCCTGAAGGCCGGCTCAGCCGGGGCGGAGAGAAAGTCAGCGCTTCCCATCATGGTCCGTCTAAACCAGCTGCTCAGAGGAAGGGTTCCAGCCAGAAAGCACAGGCTAAAGGGAAATATGCCACCTGCTGTTTCCTTTTTGGGTCCCACCCAGCGATGCTCAGGGGTTCCTCCTGGCTCTGCACTCAGGAATCACTCCTGGAGGTGCTCAGGGGACCAATGAGATGCTGGGAATTGAACCCGGGTTGGCCGCATGCAAGGTAAACGCCCTACCAACCGTACTATCACTCCAGGCCCAAGCACCTGGTATTTCTTGTCCAAAGCAAAATGATTTCTTCTGGGGATCAGAGCAATAACACGGAGGCTAGGGTGCCTGCCTTGTACACAGCCGACCTGGGTTCGATTCCCGGCACCATATATGGTCCCCTGAGCCCACTAGGAGTAATTTCTGAGCTCAGAGTCTGGAATAAGCTTGAGCACTACAAAAAAAGACTTTTTCCTAGGTACTGTGTGCCAGAAGATGTTAGAGAAATCTCCTTGGAATTTTAATTCTAACAATAATTCTTCAATGCAGGTTTTTTTTTTTGGCTTTTTTGGCTTTTTGGGTCATACCCCGAAATGCTCAAGGCTTACTCCTGGCTCTGCAATCAGAAATTACTCCTGGCGGTGCTCAGGGACCATATGGGACGCCAGGGATTGAACCTGGGTTGGCTGTGTGCAAGGCAAACGCCCTTCCCACTGTGCTATCGCTCCGGCCCCAGTGTGCCTCTTTTTTCTTTAAAGAAAAGGACTGGCCGGCTCAGAAATGTTGAGCTCACGAGATCTTCCTCCTCCCGGCAGGAACCTCCCCTGGTTGCCCTCTCTGAAGCCGGGCGAGACATCAGCACCTCTCCCATGGCACTCGGCATCCCGTCTGACACTGTGGCTCAAGGCAGCATCTTAGTCCCAAAGGGAAGCTGATCTCCACAGTCCCCATTAAACCCTAAACCCGCTGGTGATAAAACACGAGGAACTCGTGAAAGCGGTTTTTGAAAGAGACTCTAAAGAGGCTAAAATTATATTTCTTGGCCCCGAGGGAAACGCAGAGTCAACTTCAGGAGAGGGTCAGGAGCGGGTCCGTGCTGGCAATGAACGGGCGGGAGGATGTGTGTGGCCATGGTCCTTCCCCCTTACGATGGCTTCAGAACGGGGCAAAAGAACAGCTTCCTGCTTGGACCAACGGTTCCTGTTGGACTTTTTCGATGTCTTCATAAAGGAGAGGCCCTTGGCCTTAATGAACATCTAACACAACCCGCCACGAGACTGATCTACCAACAAGGAGATGCGTGGAGACAAACGGGACAGAACCTTCCGGAACTCTCCAGCGCCCCCCCCCCCCCAGGCCAGGCCTTTCCTGGGTTCAGTGAATGGGGCCACATGTGGAGGGGTGCGGGTGGTTCTCCCCAGAAGATAGGGATGGGAGCATGAGCGGTGGCTTACCCGGCGATGACGACGCCGTCATGGGAGTGCACGTCACACAGCACCGCGTCAGGGATGTGCTCTAGCTCGCTCACGGCACCTCGGCGTTTCTGCGAGAGGAGAGGGGAACGCGCTGACGCTCTCCACAGGGCTGCGCCTTCACTTCCGGCCCACACCACCCACAGTCCAGACAAATGGACAAAGGGGGAAGTGGACGGGTTGGGTCCGCGGGCTGGCCCCTGGTCCAGGCCAGAGGCACAGGATAAATGAATGAGACACTCCCAAATTGAGGCCACTTCAGAGCAGGGGGAGGTTCGTGATATTTTACGCGCTAACCACCTCTTAGCTTTGGAGAAAATAAAAAGGTAATTAAACAAACAAACATAAAACAAGAGGCAGGGGGTAGGGGGGAAGACAGAACCAAAGACATTATTTCTAACAGAAAGAACAGAGGCTCGTAGAAATGGTATTTACAGCAAACCCTAAAGCCCAGACCACAGCGGACCCACGGGGGAAGCCAGAGGCAAGGAGAGGAGAGAGGAGGGGAGAGGGGAGAGGGGACGGATTTCCCACTCTCCCTCCGCCAGTCTGTAACTTTTCCATTACTGGGACCATGAGAAGCAGCATCAGTTCAAACGCAACCTGATTTTTTAAAAATGAAGAGAAACCTGGCAGAATACAAAGTATTTACTTGTGAGGTGCTGGGAAGCCCAAGGCAGCAGTTAAGCAAAGAAAAAAAAGGGGGGGCTGGAGCGATAGCACAGCAGGGAGGGCGTTTGCCTTGCATGCGGCCGACTGGGGTTCGATTCCCAGTATCCCATATGGTCCCCTGGGCACTGCTCAGGCCCTGACAACCCAGCACGGGGCACTAACCCCACACCCAGCTTTGTGTTGGCTCAAGAAAAAAACAGCAGCTTGGTGGCACCGAGTTGGACCCTGTCACCCGCATGCTGCTGTGAAGGCAGACGTCCTGGTGCGTCTCTGTACCCTCCACGTCGCCAGCTCCGGCTCCCTTGCTCCCTCCGTGGGGCCAGACCGAAGAGGGGGTCCCGAGTCCCACCCTGAGTCTGACGTCTGCAAGGGAGCCTGTGCCACACCGCCCAGGCTTCAACTCTCCCCAGGGCCCCACTCTCAAGGCTGAGCGCTTCCCTCCCACCCGGCCCAGAGCTGCCGGCTGTGCAGTCTCTCGACCAAGTCCCAAGACGGGGTGGGAGATGAGGGGTCGGAGAGCAGGAACATCGCTGCACATCCCCCTCCCCCAAAGGCGGGTCTCAACCTGGGACCAAGCGGGCCCGGGAACATCTGGCCCTGTCTGGGGACCCTGAACCATCACAGCAAGGGGCAGAGGCAGATCCTGGCCCCTAATGGGAGGAGGCCGAGGTGGCTGCTCCCACCGAGCGTGGCCCAGCCCCAGCGGCTGCCGGTGTCCAGCTGAGGAACCCCGAGCGAGGAGCTGCCCTGTCCTTTGGGAGCCGTGGGGCGACAGGACGAGGCACCCAGGTCTGCGGCACTGGTCGGTGAGGGGGTTGTAGCAGCACACAGTGCTGGAGGGGGTGGTGGCTGCGCTGTCCTGCACCCCCCATGACCCCTGCTCTGGACAGCTTGTTCCCACCGAGACAACGCCCTGTGCGAACCGGGGCTGCAACCTAATATTCCTAATATTTCGGTGGCCACCGGGAAGTGGTAGACGGGGTGAACGAGAGCCAGGAGGTCAAAAGGAGGAAGCAGAGACAGACTCAAAGACCCTGAAGGGCCTCTGTCTCCGGGACAGAATGAGAGGGTGCGGCTCCTCCTGCATGCGGCCGGCCCAGTGGCGTGGCGCTTCTGCTCTGGGGTCACCCTAGGAGTTAATGAAGTGAAGGGGCAGGGACTGAACTCCACAGCAGGGAAGCAACAGGCACCCCCAACCCTAACCTGCTCTCCCCGCCCCAGAACAACAGGATGCAGGAGAGGCGGGGAGGGCAGGACCCAGGCGGGGAGGGCGGTACCAGTGGGAGGGCACACACAGGGTGCACAGGGTGTATCTGAGGCTCTGGGATGGACCCCTGCTCCCCCTCACCTCCTGCAGACACCAGGTGTGGCCGCCCCACAACAACTAAAATAAAAAACAATTAAGATTTAAAAGGAGCCGCCATAGTTCAGCGGGGAGGGCACATACTCAGCACGTGCCCAACCCAGGTTGGATCTCTGGCACCCTAGAGGGTCCCTAAGCCCTGATGAGCACCGCCGTAGGTGCCACCCTCACCCCCACCGCCCAGAAAAAAAGCAAAAGTGAATTTAAAAAAAAAATAAAAAAGAGGGGCTGGAGGAATAGTACAGTGGGGAGGGCATTTGTCTTGCACGTGGCTGACCCAGGTTCAATCCCCAGCATCCCATAGGGTCCCCCGAGCACCACCAGGAGTAATTCCTGAGTGCAGAGCCAGGAGTAACCCCTGTGCACCGCCAGGTGTGATCCAAAAAGCAAAAAAAAGAAAAAAGAAAGGAAAAGAAAGTGGGAACAGATATTCTAGTGGTGAGTAAGATGGGAAACAGATCCCGGCGGCTGAGCCAGGCCCCCCCTCTCCTGGGCTTCCCACTTTGCAGCTTTGCGCAGTGAAGCGCAGGCTGTAGTGGGCGGGCAGGCGGGGTGTGCCTGGCTCGGGGCCCTGTGTCCAGGGAGACTGTTCTCCTCCAGGTAGGGCGCTGGCCGCAGCCTACCTTCCAGTTGGTTCTTAACGTGTGCTCCCTGGCGCGGCAGTCCTGGAAGATGAGCTTCCAGCAGGAGTAGTCGGAGATGCTGCTGGTGGACAGGTGCCCCTCCTGCCGACACAGCTTGTACCACAGCACCTCGTCTTCCGCA
Organism: Sorex palustris; assembly: GCA_028565675.1. Taxonomy (NCBI): domain Eukaryota; kingdom Metazoa; phylum Chordata; class Mammalia; order Eulipotyphla; family Soricidae; genus Sorex; species Sorex palustris. Next base: position 6,714 of record JAOXYA010079193.1, read on the forward strand.
ATCACCTTCCACGTCTTGCTCACCTAAAACAGCACAAGTGCCACAAATGTCAGATCCGGCAATTAGAGAGGCCCCTTGTCATCCAGAAATCAATCAACACCTTTCGGCTCGCCCCGGGTTGATGGCAGGATAAAATGTCTCATTATCAAAGCACTCCGAGCTGGAAAAAAAAAAAAAGACAAGCAAATGTTTCCTCGTTTTCTCTTTCAAGATTGCAAAACCATGGCACTCCCTGCGCATGCCGCATCCGAGATTGCTCGGTGGGAGCATTATGTAACAGATGAGAGAAAAACACAAATACATACGAGGCGGAAATAGACGTGTTTCAGAAGAGCACTGCCGTTTTTCTCCCAACAGAAACTAACATTTCTACCCTGGAGAGTTGGCAAGGGGAGGTCTCGGAAACAAAAGGCTCTAAGGAAATATCCGTGACACAAAACTCCCGGCTCGAGGAAATATTCAAGATCTCATTTTAGATGGGAACGTCAGATTTGAGTGTATAGGTTAACACACACACACACACACACACACACACACACACACACAAACACACACACACACACACCACTTCAATATAAAATAAACTCCAGCTTGGGAACCAGGATCGGAGTTCTGACAGTCAGGGAAACGAATGTTTTGTCTGGGCCGGGTTTCAACTCCCACAGCCCCCAGAGGAAGCGGCTGCTAGTGTTTTGTCTCCCAAGCCTAACTTGGGGAAGAGATGGCTGCTCGGCCCAGGCTGTGCGTGCCGCTGGGTAAACTGAGGGAGACAGAGCGGAGGCAAGGTGCTGGTGTACTCCATGTTGCCAGCCTCGCAGGCAGGAAGGCAGGAGCGAGTGCTCCGGGGGGCTCACTTACAGGATGGTGGGATCGCGGGCTCCAAAAATCTGCTCCTCTATCAAAGCCACGAGTGGGCTACACAAAATGGTCCAAGTTAACTTTTCCCCAGACTCGCGTGGTTCAAGGCTCACGGTCCAAGATATCCCCAAGAGTGACCTCAATACAGCAGACACAAGGGCCAGGAATATTGCCCCATAGTCGGAAGCCTGCCTCAGGAGCTGGGGGAGAAGGCAGCTGGGATAGAGAAGGGATCACTGAGTTAGTGAGGGCTGGAGGGATCATTCGAGACGGGAGATGTGTGCTGAAAGTAGATAAAGTACCAAACGGGATGGCCTCTCAGTACCTGTATTACAAACCATAATGCCCAAGAGTAGAGAGAGAGGATGAGGGAGATTGTCTGCCGTAGAGGCGGGGAGGGGGTTGGGAAGGGGAGGTTACTGGGGACATTGGTGGTGGGGAATGTGCACTGGTGGAGGGACGGGTGTTCGATCACTGTATGACTTAAACTCAAACATGAAAGCTTTGTAACTTTATCTCACAGTGAATCAATTAAAAAAAATAAAGGAGTGACCTCAATTTGGTGTTCATCACCTTTCAGGATCCCTTTATTTATTTTATTTGGGGTTTTTTGGGTTTCTTTTTTTTTTTTTCTGCTTTGGGATCCACCCGAGCTGGGGGGTGGCGATGGGGCATTTGGTGCCAGGGATCACAGCCGGGGCCGTGAACGTGCGATGCGTGTGCTATGCCACTTGAGCCACATCCTCAGTCCCGACATCCCACTTCACTTTCTCAGCTTTCTAACCTTTGAAGACCCCCCAGCACCTGCCACCGTCCTCCCACACCAGCATTTTGAACCATCTCAGGGGCCCAGTTCATCATCCCCTGCATAGCTGCCTCGCCTGGATAGATCATCGAATCGCTTCACATGTTAGTCATCAAAACACTCAGAGAAAGAAAGAGAGTTGCCCAGGATGGGGCGGGGGGCAGCGCCTGCAGGAAACCACTAGTACCCGCCTCAGGCCGACGTGGGTGCTGTCACTGGCCTCTGTGGGTCGTCGGGTACTGAGCCACTTACCCACATGGGATCCCATCCTGGATGGAAGGGCGTCAGGGAAACAACCCCTCGCTGGCGCTGGGGGCGGGGGGTGGGGGGTGCACGTGAGGAGCAGGAAGATGCTGCCGCAGCCTGCAGTGTCTACTGTGAGGCCCCTAAGGCACGGTGTTTTTTCAGAAGGGGGGAGGAAGCGTGCCCGGCTGTGCTCAGGGTTTACTCCCGGCAGTGCTGGGGGGACCATATGGCGTGCTGCAGATTGAACCCAGGCTGGCGGCACGCGAGGCAGGTGCCCTGCCTGCCCGGCTTTCTCTCCCGCTCCACAGTCTTGCTTTTGGCCTGCCTGACCCACAGCTGAGCCGGTCCTGGGCAGAGAGACAGCCTGTCCACCTGCAGGTGGTCAGGATGCCACGGTACATCGTGTATCAAAGCGACACCGTGCCCGCCTTCCACTCATAAACGGGATGGGTTCAAGCTTCCGAGTTGAGAAGATCAGGTGCCATGAGCACATGGCACTGGGAAACGGATTTAAAGAAAACCAGGAAGCGGGCCGGAGCCACAACTCGGCAGGCTGGGCACAGGCTGTGCCTGCAAGAGGCCTGGCTTCTGACCCAGCACCATGTGGTTCCAGAGTGACCCCCCAGCACAGAGCCCACAGGTGTCTCTCTCCCACGTGTGGCCCCTGAATCCACTCAGTAGGATTCCTCCCCAGACTTCTCAGAGCTTCTAAGAGAGAGCGAGCCATTGCCAATCAGATCTGAGACGCCGCTTCCCGGAGCTTTGGCGGTTCCTGAACTCTCCCTGCAAGGGGAACCCGCTCGGAAGGCCAGCGGCCGGCAGGAGACGCGGGAGAATGCTGGCTCAGGTCACCAGCCAGTCCAGGCATCTGCTGGGCACTGAGGCCAGCAAGGCTCATCCACTGCCCAGCTCCATCTGCTCACAACAGACACCCGTGCACGGGCCAAGGCCAGGGACGCTGGAGGGGAGAGTTTGGTGTCGACCCCTGCACTCGGGCTGGAGCACAACAATGGCCCCGGACAAAGAGCAGGATTTTTTAAGATTCTGTGGTCTCAGAACAAGCTACAAGGCCGCGCTGCTGTCCTAGGGAGCTGCTGAGTGATGAGCGTCTTTGGAGACTCCAAACACAACGCACACTGGTGCCAATTCAAGGCGCTGGTGCATTTCCTCGAGCGCTGCGCTAAGTGCCCATTCCAGGGCCCGAGCGTGGGGCATCTGGGTCCAGCACAGCCACAGGCGGCAGGCAGGAGGCTGCCAGTCGGGTCCTTGGCAGCACGGCACGTGGAGCGTGCGACCCCCATGGCACAGGCGCCGGCATGTGTGAGCCACAATGAAGCGGTTGGGCCCAGCTCCGGTGACCACGAGTGTGAACAGCCCCCGCAGAGGGTGTGACTGGGCAAGCGAGCCCCACACCCAGGCTGTGAGTGCCGCCACTCCAGGGGCCACCCCCATAGAGCACCACGCAACCAGAGGGCAGGAAAATAGGTGAAAGCAGAGAAGCCTCTCAGAAGCGTCACCACTACATCAGGCCTATAAAAGTTGGGCCACAGGGGCCAGAGCAATAGCACAGCGGGAAGGGTGTTTGCCTTGCACGCAGCTGACCCAGGCTCGATCCCCAGCCTCCCATAGGGTCCCCGAGCACCACCAGGGGCAATTCCTGGTGTCACCCAAAAAGCGGAAAAAGAAAAGTTGGGCCCGAGCGCCAGAGACAGCTCAGTGGGTGGGGTGCTTGCCTTGCGTGCAGCGGACCAGGATTCGAGCCCCAGCACCTCAGAGGGTGCCTCAGGCACCTGACAGGACGACCGGGAGCGCTCCAGGGGCACCACCAAGGACTGGTCGAGGCACGGCAACACGCACCGCCGCCAGGCGTGCCCCCCCCTCCACCGCAACAAGAGACCGGCCCAAGAGAACGAGACCCGGGGAGGGTCCCACAGAGCGAGGGTTGTTCACCGTATCGGATGACCCCAAAGCCCGCTCAACGCCATGCACGGGGCCGGGGGAGGGCGGCAAGAGTGGGATCGGGCCGGGGTCCGCACCCCTGAACGCCCCCACTGCGAGCAAGGCACCGGGGTGGGGAGAAGCCAGAGGCCCGCTGGCAGAACGAGAAGAGCGGTCCCGTTCGCGAGGAATGTCTGTCCCCCGTCTGGCGCGGCGTAGGCCCAGCCTGGGAGAACACCCACCAGAAGCCATCCCTGAGCACGGGGCCAAGAGTCAGCCCTAAGTACTGCCGGGTATGGCCCCCAAATTAAAAAGATAAAACCAACAGGCAGCTGGAACAGGTTTCCGTGTCAGCTCCGAAGAGAAGGCAGCGCGGCTTCGACCAACACAAGCTGAGGTCTTGGGGGGGGGGGGCTACAAGATGGTGAACGTCTGGAGGACAATCTCCCCCACGGCCCCTCAGTCACAGCACTTGTTCCATAGGAAATCACACGTGGGATAAAGCTTAAATCCTGGATGACAAACAAGAAATCGCTTAGCGATTTATAAAATAAAAATTTAAAAAAAAGCTAGAACTGAGAATTACTTCCCCAAAAGAGGGATCAGGGTTGTATCTACAATTAGGTATTACACACCAAAAGGTGCCAACAATTTCTTTTTTTTTTAAATTTTTATTAGTGAAACACCATGAGGTACAGTTGTACACTTACAAATGCCAACAATTTCTTTAGCAAATGCTAAAGGAAGGTGCTTGTTGTACCTTCTTTTAAAGGAAACCACACACACACACACACACACACACACACACACACCC
>JAOXYA010079207.1:0-11374 GCA_028565675.1 Sorex palustris
AACTCCCCGTGGCGTACCCAATATGCCAAATACCAGTAACAATGATGGGTCTCATTCTCCTAACCCTGAGAGAGCCTTGAATATGGCACTTTTTTAAAAAATTTCAGGGCTAGGATGAAGGAGATGTTACTGGGGCCTGCTCGAGGCAATCGACGAACAACAGGATGGTCGTGATGGTGATCTGAAGGTTAAAATTGGGTTCTCGGGCTGGAGTAATACAGAGGAGAGGGTAGGGCATTTTCCCTGCATGCAGCTAACCCAGTTTTGATCTCTGGCGTTCCATATGGTCCCACATGCACTGCTAGGAGTAATTCCTGAGTGCAGAGCCTGTAGAAACACTTACGCGCTGCCAGGTGTGTCCTCCCACCCCAAATAAATATAATTAGCTTTTCAATTCTAACTTATTGGTCTAATAGTCTATCCTTATTTCAGTACCATGCCATTTTGATTACTGTGGCTTTATAGTCTAGCTTCAAGTCAGGTAATGTAGTGCCTCTCACTTTCTTATTTTTCAAAATAGCTTTTGCTATTCGGGGCGTTATAGTTCTGTACAAATTTTATTATGACCCTTCCTTTTTTAAAAAATTATTTTATTTTTATAAAGTTGTTCACAATAATTCACTACAGATAATATTCAAACACCAATCCCACCACCGTGCACCTTCCCACCACCATAAGAGGAAAGTGTGTGAAGACTGTTGTATTTCATCCTGGAGCCACTTATATAAGAGATTACAAACATATATGTTTAAACCCAAACAAATGTGTGGCATTTTTGGTACATCTATGGGCTAGAATATAATAGGTCACGCAGCCACAAATGCGGCCGCGCACCCAGGACGTTCTGTGTAGCTCTCTTTGGGGAGTTTTATTTTATAGTCTCTGGATCTTGGCCGTTGATGAGATTATATGGCACCAGAAGCAGTTTGTGGGTGTGACTGCCAAGCTACTGGAAAACTGGAGCTGGGGGTGGAGGCCCAATCCCATTCTGAGTGAGCTTGAAGATCTCAGCCATGGGTCCCAAATACCTGGGTTTTTCTGCAGATTCCCCCTTAGGTGAGACTTGTCCTGGCCTGTGGAGAGCGACCTTGAGCAAGGCTGTGCTGTTGTGTTCTGGGGGTTTTGGGCTGCTGAGGTTCTGCTGGAGCGGGGAGGGAAATTCAGCCTGCCCCCCCACCTCCAAGTTGCCCTGGTGAAGACAGCCTGGTCTGGGGTCAGGACATTCTGTGTCTATTGTGATCCTTCTAAGACTTAGGGGTGTTACTGAGATTTTGATGGGGATTCCACTATATTTATAAAATAATTTAATTCTATCTCATGTCGCACAACATAGTTGTTTTGGAGGCTGGAGAGATTCATACAGAGGATAGGGTGCTTGCCTTGCATACATTCAACCCAGGTTCAGTACTGTATGGTCCCTAAGCACCACAAGGAGTAATTCCTGAGTGTGAAGCCAGGAGTAACCCCTGAGCATCGCTCGTGTGAACCACCACCACCAACAATGAAAACATTGTTTAGGGGCTGCACTGGTAGCCTGGGACTAGTTTAGTCCTAGGAAGATCATGCAATGCTGGGGATTGAACCACAAGTCCCAACATACAAAGCTTGTGCCCCTGCTCTTCAAGCTAGTTCTCTGGCAAAAAAAAATTGTTAGTTATTTGATTTGTTTGGTTTTGGGGTTATACCTACTCTTATGCTCAGGGGACCAGGGATTGAATCAAGGGACATGGTCACAGCCACATGTTAGGCAAGAGTCTTAATCTTTGTACTATCTCTCTGTCTCTCTCCCTCTGGTCCAATGTTTAATTTTTTTTTAAAAGATTGACCTGAGATTGAAAAAGAAGAGGGTGGATGTGGGGGGAGGAGATAATACTAATACTTGGACACAGAAAGTTGAGCAGATAGAATAATGGTCAATACTGTGCGCAGTTTTCAAGGATATTGTAGAAAAGATATTTATAGTAAGTTGTTAAGTGAAAAAATAGATTGTGAAACAGAATGTACAGTATTATCCATTTAAAAAAAACAGTGCACACCATCCATCCATAGAAAACACTGGAAATATTCATGCCAACATGTCAGCTGTAGTTTTCTTTGGGAAGTGGAATTGCAGGTGCTTTTGCCCCTTTTTGTTGGCTTGTTGGTGTGTCATAAATCAGATTTTCTGTTTGTGGGTCATGAATCAGACTTCCTGCAGGGATGGAGATGATCTCTGGTCACACTAGCCAGTGTGGGAGCCACGAGCCACAAGCCACAGGTGGCCGCAGGTACACTTTCAATGTGCTCAGTGGGGCCAGAGAGATAGAACAGGGGTTAAGGTGCTTGTCTTGCTTGCTGCAGGGAGCAGGACCTTAGTTCCAGTCATGGCACCACCTGGTCCATGGAGTACCACTGGGAGCATCCCTGGGGGACCCAAATACCACTGGGTGTAGCCCTTGACTCCCCCAGAAGCGCCTAGTGTGAGTGACCCAGGTGATCCCACGGGCATCCTCAGGCCCTTGGGTGAGAACCCTGATCGGGGACCCTCATACCTCCTGATGGAGACCCTGTGCAGCATCCCCCTTTGCCTGCCAGGCCAAGAATGTGCTGTGGGGGTAGCTCAGCAGAAGACTGGCCTCACGTGTGAATACTGGGTTGGATTCCCAACTCCACAGAAAGACAAGTACACACTAAATCTGCTTAATGAGACAGGAATTGGGTCTGTCGTTTGATTGCTTTTTATTTATTTTTGACTTTTTGGGTCACACCCAGTGAGGCTCAGGGGTCATCTTGGTTCTGCACTCAGGAATGACTCCTGGTGGTGTTCAGGGGACCATATGGGATGCCAGAGATCAAATCCGGGTTGGCTGTGTGCAGGGCAAAACAAATAAGCAAAAGGGAGCTGGGGCAATAGTATAGCTGTGAAAGAAAGGGGGTTGGGGCTGGAGTGATAGCACAGCGGGTAGGGCGTTTGCCTTGCACGCAGCTGACTCAGGTTCAATTCCCAGCATCCCATATGGTTCCCTGTGCACCGCCAGGAGTAATTCCTGAGTGCATGAGCCAGCAGTAACCCCTGTGCATCACCGGGTGTGACCCAAAAAGCAAAAAACAAAAACAAAAACCAAACAACCAAAAAAGAAGAGAAGGAGACTCCAAGTCTGGCCCCTGTGCTCAGGAGGCGTCATTCACTTAGGAGAGCCATTGTGAGGGGCAGGGGAGAGAGATCAAGGGCCTGCCTATACTCCCAGCTCAACAGATCCAAGCACCGCCAGTGTGGCCCTGGTGCCCCCCACACCTGAACACACTGAACCATCCAGCCCCGTTAGCTGAGTAACATCAGGAATGGCCCCTGGGTCCCCTGGCCAGTTCCATACCCTGCAAAAAGGCCATTATGAGCCTCCCCTCCCAGTTTCCCAGTCCCTGCTACGGGGTCCCAGGGTGTGTGGCCCTGGCTGGGCAAGTCTCCTCACCCTCCCGTAGGGCTCCCACTCCATCTTTCTGACCGCCACTGTCTCTACTGCTAAAGCAAGAAATAATGCACAGCAGATGCCACCAGGGTGACTAGGACCTGGAAAATGAGCCCGAAGGCCAGCAGAGCCATTCACAGCCAGATACTGTGCTCTCCCGAAGGCATCGCTGGGTACTGACATGATTCCAATGTCCATCATAGATTTTTGTTTTGCTTTGTTTGGGGGCCACACCCAGTGGAGCTTAGGGCTCACTTCAGGCTCTGTGCTAAGGGATTTCTCTTGGCTGTCCTCAGGGGACCTTATGTGGTACCAGGTACTGAACCTGGGTCATTCACGGGCAAGGCAAGTGCCCTACTCCTGCATTGTCTCTCTGGCCCTCATGAATGGTCTTATGATGGAGATTCTATCACAATACACCATGTTTCCTTATGCTTAGTTAGAATAGCAGCCCTAGTAGGTGGGGATGCAGGAGACTTGGGTTCAATGTCTGGCACCGCATGGTCTCCAGAGTACCACCAGGCACTCCTGAGTACCACACTGGGGGTTGCCCCTGAACGCCTTGGGTGGGACACACAAAAAAAGAAATTCCAACTGGAGTAAAATAGTCATAAATAGCAACCACAGGAGGATCAGGAAAAGACGCACACCTTCATCCGTGTGACACAGCTGTCCTCCTACCCTGTTCCAGGCAAGGAGGGTTGTAGCGTACCCCGAGAATACAAGCCTTTTTGAGGGCCCATCTGGGGCCCTGCCAAGGAAGCAGAGGCAACACCGGAAAGCAGCCGAACTTCATGCAGCCCTTTGGTCAGGACCTGCCCAGTCATAGAGACACAGTGGGACAAATCAGACAGTCACTGTCAGAAAAAGCGAGGGGGCTAGTGGCCTTTCAGAAAGTCCAAGGAGGCCACAGAGCGCTGAGGACATGGGCTGGGGGGATCCTGGGTAGTGGAAGGGAAGGAGGGGTTGGAGGAGCTGATCAGGCTCAGAAGGAGTTAAATCGGGAATGTGTGGTGATGGGACCTGGTGGGAGAAGCCGTGAGTTCCTGAGGGGAAGTTGGTATGTGTGTGTTGCAGGGGGGTGGGGGGAGGAGGAGCTGAGGTCGGTGTGGCTGGAACCCAGTGGTGGAAAAGGTGGGGTCTGCTCTGTGGCCTAAGAGGAGCCAGAAGTGGCATTTGGCGGCTTGGGAGCAAGCAGCCAGAAGGGCAGAGTAGAAGCAGGATGAGAGCGAAGGCCACAGGTTCGAGGTTGGTGGCAGTGGGGCGAGATTTGAAAGTCTTTGGGAGGAAATGAGGTTTGAGTTGGTGCAAGAGGGGTCCTAGCGCTATTAGGTCTAGGAAGGTGTGGCTGAACAGGGGCTACGCTTGGCCCTGGTTCTGTGGGCTGGGTGGCAGCACTCCCAGTGGAGAAAAGGGGGAAAGACAGCTTCCGCAGAGGACCCATGAGCTGCAAAGGCCAGCTTGGGAGACCTCAGGATTTGGGGACCCATAGCCATAGTACAGCAGATAGAGCACTTGCCTTGCATGAGACTGACCCAAGTTTAATCCTGGCACCACACATGATTCCCTGAACCTGCCAGGAGTGGTTCCTTGAGCACAGAGCCAGAAATAAGCCCTGAACGCTGCTGAGTGTGGCCCCCATAACAAACAAACAAATGAAAATAGTGATAACCATGCCGCTGGACTCGGCACCAGGCTGTTTCACTTGGGAAGCTCCAGAGGGGGCGGGTGAGACCCCTCCCCGCCCCAAGGGACCCAGCCCCAACAGCCGAAAACCTCCAGAACTCAACCATTGCCCTGCTTGTGGTCGTTCTCCACATGCTCAGGCTGAGCCTCACCCACGAGTGAACCTTTCCCTGGACCGCACGCCTGCATTTGCGGTGGTGTGACACTTTATAGGACACACCCTACCCACAGTCGAAGAGTACTGCACCACTTTTGATGGGATTCAAAGTAGGAGGCAACCAGCCTTAAAGGGAAATATATTATTTCGGTTCTGCTTTGGGGCAGGGATTGGGGCTCCATATGGAAACACCCAAAATATGGTGGTGGGAAGGTGTAATGGTAGTGGGATTGGTGTTTGAATATTAAATGCAATCAAATATTGTCAACTACTTTGTAAAATAAAAAAAATTTTAAAAATAGCATATAGAGATACTCAGCTGTGTGTCAGACTCTCCAACAGTGCTGCCATGTTTAATCAGCATGTTCACTCTTCACCAGGCCGGCCCTGTTCTCCCATTTTACAGATGAAGGAACTGGGACTCAGAGAGACATGGCTTTGGGAGGGGTGCTCCCGCCAGGCTGACTTCAGACATGCTCTGGAGTCACATATAGGTCGTGAAGTTTGGGCTACCTGGAACCTGCAAGAACTAGAGGAGCACGGAACAATAGTACAATGGGATAATAGTACAGTGGGTGGGGCTTTTGCTTTGCACTCAGCCAACCCAGGTTCTATTCCCATCATCCCACATGGTCCTCTGGGCACTACCAGGAGTAATTTCTGAGTGCAGAGTCAGGAGTAATCTCTATGCATCACCGGATGTGCCCCCCTCCCTCCCTGCAACAACAAAAAAAAATGAAGAGAAAAGAGGGATGAAGCCAAAGATGAAGAGACATGGGCTGGCATGAAACTCCAAGTGATCTTCCACCACTGCGACTGCTGGTCCACAGGTGTAGAAAGCTCCGCCTTGGTGATAACTGCAGGGTCGTGGACAAGTAGGGGACATGTGCTGGTCCACAGCACTGAGATAGGGGATCTGGGCTGCCTGGGCACAGGGGCAGAGGTCTGGCCATAGGATAAGGATAAGTCCGTTGTGCTCTTTTGAGAAGCTATTGGGGTGCAAAGAAGAAGAAGAAAATCAGAGGTGAGAGACAGAAGTGGGGCATGGATAACTCAGGGCAGAGGCTGCTGCATGGTGGGAATATGAGGTTGGAGCAGGGCGGCAACTGGCAGGGCGGACTCCAGATAGACAGCTGTAGGTTGGATAAGGGGGTAGGGGGCGACCAAATGTGGTAACAGGGTACGCAGTTTTTTTTCAGTCAAGCCCAGAGAAGACTTTAATTGAGCACCTACTAAGTGCTAGTACTGAATGCGATGTTGTGAAAAAGGAGACATAAGACGAAATCATGAACCTGAAAAGGCCAAAAAGGAAGATGGAGAGGCTGTCAGAGGAGAGAGGACGAAGACAAGGGAGCATTTGACTGGGGCATGACAGACAAGTTGAGGGGATGTAGCAGTATCCAAAGAGAATGAAATAAAGCTCTGGGACACGAGAGAGGAATATGTGATACCAGGTTTTGAAAACCAAAACTGGGTCACAATCTGGGAAACTTCCTGAGAATTGTTGAATTAGTTTGATGACGGATTCTATCTCAGTACAGCTTTCCATGTAAAGTTAAGGAAAAACCATAAAACAACTTCTCAGATTTTATAGGCAGTAAGAACACAGGGGCAGGAAGGACATTCTGGTAGCAGGCAGAGGGCAGGGGTGAATTGGCGACCAGTTTGGATACCCACGAGGGCACACTGAAAGGCTGAAGCTGGGGTCTGCTTACGGGCCAGTAGGCAAAGCTGCCCAGTACTGTCCCCTGCAGGCGCAGCCTGGCCTTAGCATCCTAGACGGACTCGGTCCTTCCCACGACCCCAGCAGGAGGGATGTCCAAAGTGATACTGCTTTTCTTAAAATACTAGAATCAGGAGTCCAGTCTGGCTGCGTCGGCTCCAACGCTTGGGCTCTAATGAACACTCACAACTGAATTTTGCCACTTGCAACCTTTTGCTATCCCACCTGAGGCGGCGGCGGGGTTGGAACCTGGGAGCTGGGGCCCCCGACACTGACGCTGCAATGGCGCCATCTACTGACCGAAGTGCGTCACGGCACCAACTGGGTGAAGACGTTCACGTTCCTTAGGTACAGGTCTTGGTTCCTTGGGACCTCCGTTTCCCAGGACTAGAATGCGGACTCAGAGAAATAAAAGGGGACTCAGGGTTACAGTCCACTCTGAGAGACGCTGCCCGCTGATCCCACTGTGGGCTAAGTGGACTTAGTCACGGGCACTGCTAACTGGGAAACAGCATCAGGGAGCGGCCGCCCCCCTGGGGTGGGAAGTCTCCTTAGATTCTGCCAGGTCAGGGCTTGGAAAGACCCTCCCCTTATTTCTGGCTACTCTTTGTCCCCACCCCCTCAGGCATCCTGGGTCTCCTGGTTCAGGAAGGAGAGTGGGAAGAAGGGAGACCCAGGATACAAAGGGGAGCCAGAGGCTGTGAGCTGTGAGAAGAAATGGATCCCTGCAGAGAACAGAGGGTGAGGCTGGGGAAAGGCCATGGGAGCATGTAACAGCAGATTCCAGTGACCACTCCTGGGGCTGGAGTGACAGTACAGCGGGTTAGGCATTTGCCTTGTACATGGCTGACCTGGGTTCAATCCCCAGCATCCCATATGGTCCCCAATGTTCCCCCAAACCCTCCAGGAGTAATTCCTGAGTGCAGAGCCAGGACTCACCACTGAGTATTGCCAGGTATGGCACAAAAACAAAACAAACCAGGTGACCACTCATGAGGGGCCCCTTACAGGCTAGTCACCCTTTGCGTCATGACCCCAAGGCAGGAATAGTCTCTCTCTGATCGTTGATGGCCAGTGTCAGGGATTCTAAACACCACCCCAAGATCACAGTGAACATAAAACTGAATCTGAAACCAGGAAGCGTAAATCCCAGGAGGAAGGGATGGTAGAAAGTAGAAAGAGCCACAGCCTGGGGGGCAGGCAGCAGGCAGGAGCCAGGAACCCAGAGGTCATAGTGGGTGACCATTTTGTGGCAAGGAGGGAGAGTGTCTGAGAGTCACCTCTTGACGACAGTCATGGGGCATGAGTTATCTGACTGGGCAAGCAACCTGGGGTTGATGGGAGGCAGGAAAGGCATCTTGCCCCTCATATTCTGGGTCTGCTCTGAAACATCCTTCACAGACTCAGTTTAAAAATCACCTGGGACGGGGGGTGGAGAGATAGTACAGTATGGTTAGGTGCTTTGCCTTGCGTGTGACCGACCCGGGTTCAATCCCCGGCAATATATGATGATCCCCTGAACCCACCAGGGGTTATTTCTGAGTACAGACCCAGGAGTAAGCCCAGAGCACTGCTGGGTGTAACACAAAAATAAACGAATGAACAATCAAGCAAACAAAAAACTCAGGCTGGAGCGATAGTACAGCTGGTAGGGAGTTTGTCTTGCACACGCCTGACCTGGATTTGATTCCCAGTATTCCATATGGTCTCCCAATCACCGTCAGGAGTAATTCCTGAGTGCAGAGCCAGGAGTAGCCCCTGTGTATCGCTGGGTGTGACACAAAAAGAAAGGGGAAAAAAACTCACCTCTCAGAAATTCTCCCAGATGGCTACAGTAGGGCAAGACCCTATAATACACTTGCAGTATAATATGCATCCATCCCTATAATTTAATATCTTTTATGAGTCTCCATCTCCTACCTAATACAGTAAGTGGTTCACTATTTGTAGTTACCATCTGTATTTACATATTTGTTCTGAAACCCCTGAGAATTCTAATTGACAAGTAAAAAAAAAATCCAGATCAAAAAAGTCAAGAAAGGCTGGAGAGATAGTACATCTCTTGCTTGCCTTGCACAGGGCTGACCCAGGTTTGATCCCCCAAAACACATACGGTCTCCCAAGTACCACCATCAGTGATCCATGAGCCAGGAGGAAGCCCAGAGCCCCACTGGGTGAGGTCCCCAACCAAGCAAAACAAAAAGTCCTAAAACAAAAAGTCAGAAATGGTGGAAAGATAGGCCTGGGGTTAAGGCATTTGCCTTGCATTTGGCTAACAGTTTAATTCCTGGGACCACAAATGGTCCCCTGAGTACTGTCTAGTGTGGCTCTGGAGTACCCACACACTGCAGGGCCTAGACACAGAAAGGGCCGTGTGACCAAGGCCTCCTGAGTACTGCTTGGAAGACACCCCAACATAAAACAGGGGCCAAAGAGATCCATAGGTTAAAATGATCTCCACCCTCCTAGCACAGAGCTGGGAGTAGCTCTGAGTACCAATGAGTGTTGACCAAATCTGCCTCCACCTTCCTACCCTCCACCCTGCACTGTGCCTTCTGTTTCATGCCCAGCATTTAAAACAGGGCCTGGTGCTTGGTTCTGCCACTGAGTCAACACTGGCTGAACAAAAATAGGGAATGAGGGCCTGGAGCAGTAGCACAGTGGGTAGGGTGTTTGCTTTGCACACGACCGACTTGGGTTCGATTCCCAGCATCCCATATGGTCCCCTGAGCACTGCCAGGAGTAATTTCTGAGTGCAAAGCCAGGAATAACCCCTGTGCATTGCCAGGTGTGACCCAAAAAGAAAAAAAAAGCGAATGAGCAAAGGAAAGAATGAAAGAAAGAAAGTTGGGAGACCAGAGTTGAGATGCGGGGGTTGGGGGAGGGAGAATGAGGAAAGTGGTTGAGCAGAGCTGACACAGGGTGTCAAACAGAGGGGCTGTGTGGTGCAGAACGTGGTGGCTGGGGGACCCTAGCCAGGCCCTGGCAGTGTCTCTGTGGTGGTGGCCTTCTCCTCAAGGTTAGTGGCAAGGCGGAGGCTGACCATGCTATTTCTGGAAGCAGAAGCCCCAAGGTTTCTGCCCAAAGTTTCCCTCCTCCTCACCGTTTCCCCATTGTTTGCATTCCTTGCTGCTGGCAAAGGTACACGCGCCCAGTAGCTCCACCTGCTCTGGCCCAGTGAGGCCTGATTCTCTGACCCTTCTCCAGGGAGGTGGGCACCAAGCCAGCCCTGGGGGGAGAGGAAAGGAGGGGAAGGCTGGAGGAGGGAGCTATGCCTTTTCTGCTCCACAACGACAGTCCTGGGAAACAGAGGCCGCGCAGCCCATCCTGGGACTGTGTGGAGCTGCCCGGCACCCTCCTCCAGAACACCCCCCTCAGCCTTCCAGAAACTATGGCCTGCAACAGGAAAATTTCCCCAACACCCTCCCCACGTCCTCTCCCCCCACTCCAGTCCAGTCCAGGCTGATCCAGGCAAAGATCTTAGAGGCAGAAGGGAAGAGGCCTCAGAGCGGGTGGAGAGAGAGTCCATCGGGGAGGGTGCTTGCCTAGCACACTGCTGATCCGGTTCAAGCCCCAGTATCCCATATGGTGCCCCCAGCCCAGCCAGGTGTAATCCCTGAGCAAAGAATAAGCCCCACACATTCCTGGGTGTGTGGCCCAAAAGACCAAATTAAGAGAGAGAGAGAGAGAGTTGTGTGTGTGTGTGTGTGTGTGTGTGTGTGTGTGTGTGTGTGTTCTGTGTCAGGAATGGAATCCAGGGCCTCAGAGGTGCAAGACATGTGCTCTACCGCTGGCCCATCCTCAGCACCTGTGGGGTGAGGCGGGGGTGAGGGGCTGTTGTGCAGTCAAATAAATGCTCTACCACAGAGCTAGACGCCCACAGCGGGGGGTGCTCTGCTGGCAGATGCTCCACTGGGCGAGCAAGCAAGCAGTCACCCTTTTGCATTCTGCCCGCACCAACGCCAGCACCTCCCTCATTAGGCTCTGCCCAGGTACCAGGTGCCTTTCCTGCCTGGTTAAACGAATGAACTCATCTAATCCTTTCGGCGAGGCCGCACCTGCTTTCTAACAAAAGCAGCACAGCTCACCGGGGTGGAGCTGGGATTTGAACCCAGACTGTCTGGCTCCAGAGTGGGTGTCTGGGCCCCTCATCTCCAGGCTGGTAAGCCTTGGCAGGTGCCGTGTCTCAGTGAGCGGTCGCCACCTCCTCCCTGCAGTGTGCTTGGTTAACCTTCCAGCCTTGCTCAGTGGAGCAGCAGGGAACAGCCGGGCAGGCCTGGAGGTGGGGGATGTGGCGGTGACTCTGCCTCATCTGGTGATGGCTCGGCAGCCAGAGAGTCCATGGGATGTGGGGGGTGGGGT
>JAOXYA010079213.1:0-11374 GCA_028565675.1 Sorex palustris
ACTCCAGCAGTGACCCCTCCACTCCACCCTCCTCTCCTCCCCAGCGGCACCCTGATTCCCTAGCTTTCCTCCTACTTAATTTATTTATTTGGGTATTGGGTCACACACGATAATACGCAGGGGTTACTCCTAGCTCTGCACTAGGAATTATTCCTGGCATTGCTCAGGGTCCATATGGGATGCCAGGTATGGAACCCAGGTCGGTCATATGACAGGCAAATATTCTCACTATGGTCCTATTACTTCAGTCTTGATGTAAATGTTTTTAAAGGCATCTATATAATACCCCACCCACAGAATATTTTTTAATTTTTTTAATTTTATAATTTTATTTTTATTAAAATAAGGTATTTTATTAAAGCACCATGATTTACATGATTCATAATTGTGTTTTAGATAGACATTATTGCAACACTGATCGCACCACCATTGTCACCTTCCGTCCACCAATTTTCCCAGATTCCCTCCCTAAGCCTGCACTCTTGACAGGTACCTTTCTACATTCAGTTGTCAACATTTGGGTCTCTTGATTTCAGTGATGTTGACACTTTGCTTTGGCTATTTGAGTCTATCATTCTTTAACACCCACCTAAGTCCCCTAACTTGACCTTCATTGCTCCTTAACTGTCTTTCTGTCCCCTCCACTCTTTCTTTCCTTCTTGATAGAAGGGAATATTATTTTCTGGGGATGGAGTGATGAAATAGTGAGTAAGACATTTGCCTTCCATTGGTTAACCTCGGTTTGATCCCTTGCATCCCCAGAGTGACCCCTGACTGTGGAGCCAGGGAGGAATCCCTGAGCACTACCAGTATGGCACAAAAATAAAACAAAAATCAACCTTCCCCCCAAAAAGGAAAGTATTTTTCTACAAGAATTCTGTGTATTACAGTTTGTCTCTTACTTTTTGTCTCTTATTTTTTCTTCTTATTCTTTCTCATTTTTCTTTGATATTTGTCTTTGATTTAGTGATCAACTTTACCTCTTTTTTATTTGTTTCTTCTACATACATGTGTTTGAAATTACCATGAAGTTTATATTCAGCATTTATATGAACTAATATTCTATTTTATAGAATATTAGAGACTATAAAACCAGAATATCAGAGACTATAAAACCCAGCTCCCGGAGGAGAACAGCGCAGAGTCTCTTGCCCCCGTGCCTGGCTGTCCTCACTGGGGTCCCTTGGAGGGCGGAGGGTTGAGTTTCTCTCCCCACTCCCAGCCCTGAACAGAGCCCCAGCAGCTGAGGGCCTCTGGAGCCAACCACAGCCATGCTGGGACCACTCTCCACACGTCCGGATGGGCCTCATGCATAAAAGAACTGGCAGAGGAACCCAGGCAAGCAGGTCCCGGGGCTGAGGTCCCCAAGCCTAATCGGATTGGGACTGGGCCTTCTCCACCCAGAACCCCCTCATCTTCCAGTAGGTAGATGTCACACCCACCAGCTGCCGCCAGCGCCAGGTTGGTCCCATCAACGGCCAAGATGCAGAGACTATAAAACTCAACACCCAGAAGCACACGAATGCATTCACGACCACGCAACATCTTATTTTTTCCTTTGGAGAACCTGGCAGGCACCAAAAGTATCCGGCCCACACGGCAGAGTCTGGCAAACTTTTGTGTTGTACTCAATGTGCCAAATATCAGTGACAATCATGGGTCTCATTCTCCTAATCCTGAAAGAGCATTGAAATAGCTCTTTGGGAATCTCAGGGCTAGGAAGAAGGAGACGTTGCTGATGCCTGCTCGAGGAAATTGACGAACAACAGGATGATTGTGATCGTGATTGTGAATATTCTATTTGAAATGCAAAGTAAGTTAATATTGATTTTATTATAATGTTTCCCATTCTTTATCTTCTTTTTCACATTTCATTTTTGTCAGGCATTTTGTGACTTCAGACATATAATTTTTAAACTCTTAAACACTTAGATAAAACCTTTTAGTATTATTTTTGAAGTTAGTGGCCATGATTTCAGTTAATTGTTTTTTTTTCTGTAAAGATTTTTTTTTTCTGTAAACATTCCTTCAAATCTGAATCACTTGGCAGGCTACTACTGGTTAGTTTTATTTCATTTCCTACTGACCTGCAGTCTCGTGTTGAGAAACGTACCAAAAATCTTGTGGGATTCACTTCTATGTGACTTTTTATTTTTCTCTTGTTGCATTAAATATAAATTCTATATTTATCTTAATTTTTATATTTTCAAATGTACTACATCTTGGTACATCTATGTATATTTTTGAGTAAATTATATTTAGAATTCTATACACTTATTGAGCTGGGTATTTATCTCCTCCCTCATAAAGGGGAAACTCTCAGCTCTTATTTCTGAAATAAAAATTCTACCAGTTTCTGTAGAATTGGTATTTGATCTTCAGCTTCTGCCTTCTATTGTCAAGTGCCTTTATTAGATTTTTGTTGAGCTACTGTATTATTTAGCTCTAATTTCTTTTTCTCTTTTAATTATATTCTTCCATCCTTGCTGAACAAAAATTCTCTTTCATTGAGCTTGTCATTTCATAAACGTCGTTATGATTGTTATTTAAAAGTCTCTTTTATTCAGGGAATTTTTATTATATTTGGAATATGAATAAACTTTCGTCTTCAGCCATCATTGGAGGACCCTTCCCTTTGTTCAGTCTGGTATTACATGAGGACCTTGGAGAAGTCTCAGATCCTGGGATTGAGCCTGATCAATGCGAAGGATTTACATTGCCAAGAGCCAGGCAGCAGCTGTTGCTCTGATCTGCCTGATCACTCTGGGATTGTGGTCATGACTATTTCCCAATTCCTGGTGTACTAAGGTCAGATAAGCTTGGGTGGTGACCAGGGTTTTGTGGTCACTGGTATCTGGCAGCAGCTAAAGTACCGAGGTCAAGTGAGTCTGGGCAGTCACCCACGGCTTACAGATGCTGCTTACTCCAGAACCCGTGGCATCAAGCCGAAGCCGGCTGTGTCTGTGTCTGGATACTCCGTACTCTTGTGCTCCACTGTGGCTTTGGCGATACACGGGCCTGAGCAAAGGCAGAGGGGCTCAAAGTCAAGAACTCCTGGTGGCTTCTGTAACTCCAATTTCAGAAAAAATATGGAAAGCATTTGAGAGGTTCCTGGTCACAAGTGCCAAGTGACAGCTATTGTGGAGTTTGAGAGGCCCTAAGAGGCAACCGTAGGTTTGAGTTCACAATTTCCTGGGGCCAAGTTTGTGTCAAAATCAAGCAGGGCTGAATGCGGGAGAGGGAGATACAGGCATGTGTGTCCAGCTGTGGCAGGGTTTCAAATCTGAGAGGGATGAGGTTAATGTGTTTCTGGCAGACAAGTGTGACTGTGATCACATGGATGTTGGTGGTTGGAAAAGCCTGCGCTCAGGTGGGTTTCAGTGGATGCTGAGGCCTCAGTCTAAGCTGGCAACTGAGCATACTCTTTGAGTTTGTCAGAGAGCACGGGCTGACCAGCTCTAGACCAGGAAAAGAACACATGGGTGGATCCTCCTTGCTAATGGGCTTTGCTTTTCTGGATGTCAAGATGTGGTTTGCTCATTAGCAGTCAGGCTTGGAGTAGCAGTGCCTGTCTGTCTGTCTGGTAGAATGAAATATTCCTATTCGTGTGTCTCTCTGGTAACAGTGAAGTTCTCCCCAGAAACTTGCTCTCAGGTCTACTCTAATGAATAGTAATACCTAAAATGATAAAATGGCACCCTAAAACATCAAGTATCTAGGGATCAAATTAACAAAAGATGTGAGATATCTATACGATTAAAACTGTAATTCACTGGTAGCTGAGAGACAGTACTGCTGTGAAGCATTTGTCTTGCTTGTAGTAGACTCAGGTTCCATCCATGCCCAACACCCCTAATTTTCTCCTGAGCCCACCACCTCATCCAAAAAAAGGGCCTCATCAGTCACTACAACCCTTTAACCAACTTTGTTTTCTGTAGTTTGAAATTTTATGTCTGTGCTTGTTCTCCCTAAAAGAATATAAGTTCTGTGGACAGAAACCATCTGGGCCACAATTATATTTCCTGCCTATAGTTAGTATTTGATACACATTCTCTGCTCAAGAAAATTGAGTCATTTAATCTATTTTATTCTATTTTTATTTTTAAAATATTTTTGGCCACATGCCAGAGGTCACTACTAAGTACCACATGCTTTACACAGGTTCTCAAACCATCCTGATCACTGTCTATTGGGCCTCCTAGGAAAACTCAGTCACCTGGCTGAGTAAGAACTAGCAGACTGTAGGGTTAGTTTTGACTGTGAACAAGACAGACATACAAGAGGATTCAGAGTCCAAATCTAACGCGCATAGAAACAAATATACTATTGAGTTTAGAC
Organism: Sorex palustris; assembly: GCA_028565675.1. Lineage (NCBI taxonomy): Eukaryota > Metazoa > Chordata > Mammalia > Eulipotyphla > Soricidae > Sorex > Sorex palustris. The sequence continues at coordinate 4,339 of JAOXYA010079213.1, forward strand.
TCTAGAGAAGATGTGACCCTCAGAGATGTCTTTATGTTATATACGAGCACTGGAGCTTTCTCTTTGAAAGGGCAAGGGAAGACAGATCTTCACATCGAAGTTCACTAACTCGATAGATGGAAGAAAGGATTTACTACAATGCTGCAGAGTTGAACTGGTGATGGTATCAGAGGAAGGAGGAGAGTTCTGCTTTGTATTTTGCATAGTCATCAACATCCAATTAAAACAAGACTAAAGCATGGCCGCTTGTTGTTCAACAAGTCTTACTATTGACTATTATGAGTACTTTGAAGTGCGGAGGAGTTGTTACAAGATTAATCATGGTGTCCTTGGTTACTCCCAGTTGTCATCTACCCACTGGTGTTCCAGAAGAAAGTTAATGGGTTATTTAATAATCTATATCTTTTACATACCTCTAAAAGTGAGACAAATTACACTGAAATGAGAAGACAAGGTAACATGGGAAGTTCAATTTTCTACCATGCAAGGCAACAATTGTTAAAATAGTGATGAACTTGTCAATAACATAGAATGTGGACACTGGCATTATTATTGATTGTGTACAAATTTTAATTCTCTTTCATCCTTAGCTTATATGATGATAGAAGGAAATATTTAAAAATTCCTTCTCTGGTACCGCTATCTTTTTCAGAAGCAGGAGTTAGCAATATTGTTTTATAAGTTGAAGCTCATATTTCCTATACTCAGGATTCATGTAATTAAGTTTTATGCTTGTGATATCTAGACTTCCTTAGAAAGTGGTCCAAGAAAGGCAGGTATTTTATTATTAATTTTACTTTGGCTGTCAATGTCAGAATAAGGCAGACTATTATGCTTATAGACTAGGATGGTGACAATGGCTTCTATATACATTTCACTCACCCATATTTTCAATATAGGTGATTTTCCACCAGCAGAAAATTTGATAATTGTGCAATCATTCCTCAGTCAATAATTCCTGGCAACAATATCAGCAGTGAACAGTTTTTTTGAGATTCACTCACATCTGTACAAATGCCCTTGAAGTGGCACACTCCAACAAGAAGGGTACTGATGTTCTTGATGATATTCCAAGTAATGATGCCCTCAGAATAATCCAACCCATGTCATTTTAGGAAAGAGTACTTGCATTCTTTTTTCCCCCTGTAGCCAAATTTCAAAATTTTAGCACTTAGCTGTCATGGAAAGAAGAACATCTGTGTCCTACAATAGAGATGGGCATTAGAAAGGGGTCTGCACAACAGAGAGATTGTTTGGGAGATACTGAAACAGAATGGTAAACCTCTTAACTCATGGGGATGGTTTGATTTTAAATTTAGGATAATAGGCAGTTGTAACAGTCTTTCAGGTTGTGTTAGGAATAGAAAGACAGGGGTAGAATCTGTGACAAACAAGCATACACGTAGCAGAAGCAAATTGGCAGATTGTCCAGCATGAGCTTTGCATAGAGGAGAGAAATGGGAAAGAGATAGGGGTAGCTTCAGATTATAAAAGACTTTAAAATTGAGATTTTCTTTTCCACATTAAGCATGACTTGGGTGTCTGAGTATACATCTGTTCCCTCTTCCCACTAGGTCTCTCTGGAAATGCTCCCTTTCCCCGCTGCATTTGGATATCCCATGACTCTAGTTCTCACTTTAGGAGGGACAACTCGAGCAGCCCCAGGACACCTCTGATGACCATATAGTGATTAAGTGATTGAACCTATACTTGTCAGGGATGTTTGTTGAAACTTTTGGTATTGAGAGTTTTCTTCTAGAATCTAGAGGAAAAAAATAATTCATGCCTAGGCTGTTCTTTGTCCCAGTAGAAATCTTCTGAGGGTTTAATGGCTCTTGGGTGAAATATAACAATCTTCACACTCTTTCCACCAAGGAAACTGTTTTGTAGCATTTTCAGCAGTTTTTCATAACAAACAATACAAAATATATTTTTTTGGTTCTGTTTTGGGGTTGTGGTTCAGGATGGAAACATCCGAAATATGGTGTTGGGAAGGTGTAATGATGGTGGGATTGGTGTTTGAATGTTAAATGTAATCAAATATTGTGAACTACTTTATAAAATTAAAGAAAATTAGAAAAAAGGAATCTTCTGAGGAATTAAGAGGACAGGCCTATCCAGCTATGCCTAAACCAACACTAATCCTCAAGTTTTCAATTTCCTGAGTGAAGTTTTGTTACCTTTTTTAGAATTGGGAATCTGATATTCAACCAGAAGCCTAATGCAGGAATAGTTTCCACTTATGCAACAGGCTCCACAAGCCAGAGTCTTAAGTAAATGCTAAACTTTGTTCTCTTACCCCACAGGGCAAGTCCCAACGGTGTCTAATGTCAATATCATCTAGATTCTAAAACTAGAAAGTGCTTGACATAACTGCAGACAAAGCAACTCCTTGAATCTCATGAGAATGACAAGTAGTTAGAATCCTGATAATTTGTGTACTTTTTCTTTCTCTTTGGATCCTGGGAACCAAACTCAGAGCCTCACACATGGAAGGCAAATGCTCTTGCCTGAACTACATCCCTGACAATTTGTTTTAAAGTTTGTGTGATATCTAAGCTATACTACTGAGTGGTTACAAAATAACCCCTTGCATTTGCTATGCAAAATTTATATCTTAGTATTTTATGGAAAATAAAAGTCTGTTTGTTATTTGCAATATAGCATCTCTTCAGTATAGTTAAAATATGAACAAATAACAATTTAATGACTGATGATAAGTAGATATTATAATTTAAATAATCTACTTAAAGAGTGATTTTTCTAATTCTCCAACAGACCACAATTTTTACATACACATATTTTCTTTCATTAATGCAGTCAAGTGGAGATAATGATAATGAATTTCAGGAAACCTTAAAATCAAGATGTAATATGACTCAGAACACTGGTGGAGGGTTTAGGGTAATAGAGGTTGGAGCAATAGTTCAGTGTGTAAGGCACTTGTCTTGCATATGGCTGACTAGGGTTCGATACATAACATCCCCTATAGTCTTTTTTTTTGGCTGAAACTGGTGCTTCTTTTTATTTTATTTTATTTTATTTTTGCTCGAGACACCATGAGGTACAGTTGTAGACTTACAAATTTTTGTGCTTGGGTTTCAATTATACAATGATCAAATATTATACAATGATCAAAAATTATACAATTATACAATGATCAAAAATTATATGATGATCCCTCCACCAGTGCCCATTTCCCACCACCACGGATCCCAGTATTCTTCCCACCCCCCCATCCCCCCACAGGGCAAGTCCCCCCCTGCCTCTGTGGCAGGGCATTTCCTTTTGTTCTCTCTCATTGGGTGTTGTGGTTTGCAAAAGAGGCAATGGGTGACAGTCTTTTGAGGCCCCCAGGAGTATCCCTGAGAGCAGAATGAGGATTATGCCCCGAGTTATGGTGCATCCAAAATCAAAACAAAAAAAACCCTCTAAAATAAAATAATGACTTCAATACTATTGTAAACTATAATACTTCAATAAAAAAATCACACCACCCAAATAAAAGATGTATTCTGCAAAGGAGTCATCTAGCCTGACCCAGCCCTAAAGTAAGGAATCTCAAACACTTTTTAAAAAAATTTTGAGTTGTATTTTACTAAAGTTTTTTTTTTAATTTTTATTAGTGAAACACCATGAGGTACAGTTGTAGATTTGCAATGTTTTGTGCTTGGGTTTCATTATACAATGATCAAATACCCATTCCTCCACCAGTGCCCATTTTCCATCACCATAGATAATATCCCTCCCATCCCCATCCCCCACATCCCACCCTGCCTCTGTAGCAGGGCATTCCCTTTTGTTCTCTCTCTCCTTTTGGGTGTTGTGGTCTGCAAAAGAGGCATTGAGTGGCAAACATGTTCAGTCCATAGTCTGCTTTCAAACACTTTTAAAACCAGACTGAAGCTCCAATTCTAGATGGACTTACCCATGCCCTGTTGGGTGGTAGGCACCAGCTTCTATCAGCACAGATCAAGTGAACCTTAGGTCCCCAGCTTGTCTTTGTGGCTTGGACCTTCGTGTCCAAGCCACAAAGAAACTCTGGCATATTTTACTGGTATTGATCTCTCAGGGCACCCTTAGTGACAATATTTCATATACACATATATTTCTTTAAAGTCTATCTTTATGTTAAGATCAATTTTTAAGAATATCATTAAAGGGGCTGGAGTGATAGCACAGTGGTTAGGGCGTTTGCCTTGCACGTGGCCCGACCCGGGTTCAATTCCCTGCATCCCATATGCTCCCCTGAGCACCACCAGGGGTAATTTCTGAGTGCAGAGCCAGGAGTATAACCCCTGTGCATTGTCAGGTGTAACTCAAAAAGCAAAAAAAAATATAATTAAAGCATGATCATTTAAAAAATTCTTCACTGCTGAGTTTTAGACATATAATATTGTAGCACTGATCTCACCACCACTGTCAACTTCCCTTCACCCATGTTCCCAGGTTCCTTCCCTACCTTGCCTGACTCTTGATAGTCATCTTTCAAAGTTTGGGTCTCTTGATTTCAGTGTTGTTGGACTCTGGGTTGGATATGTGGCTTGACCATTCCTTTGACACCACATTTATACCTTAATCCCCTGATCTGGCCTCTGTTGCTTCTCATCTACCTCTTCCCCCACCCTGCACTAAAAAAGATGAACCTGAGACAAATTTCAACTTCTTCCTAATTGATGTTCCTATAATCAAAAATGGAAGCTTTCATTATTGGGAGAGAAAAGAAAATCCCACAAGCTTTTCTTGTCATGCATAACTTGTCTGTTATAAGAATAAAAATGCTTAGGTTTTAGTTATAGCCCCACTTTTACTGGTTGAATTTCAGGGACCATTCAAGGTGCTCAGCACAGTCCTGGTGTTCATGCTACTGATCCCATAGTCAACCTCATGGGTATTTTCCCAGCATGGCACACTGTATGGAATTAGAGTATAAAAGAAAACATGTCAGCTAGAGACCATCCTGATGCCACTTCGGTCGAGATAATTGGTTTAAGGCACTTGGAACTTCTCCACAGTGGGCCTTTCACCCCCAAAGCCTTTGATCATGCTCTTTTGTAGGAACTCTTTCTCTTATGTCTGAGAGAGCTAAGATTCGAAGGAATTGGAAGTATCTCATGAGTTTCTCTACCATGCACTTATCTCTGGGAAGACTACTACACAGTTCTGTTCCATCATGGAGTAGTTCCATTGGGATACATGAGATTCTTTTTTTAGAGAGTCCTTTCAGAAAACATTGCTTATTTAATTTTATTTTACTTTGTTTTGGTCTGGAGCTATAGTACATTGGGTAGGGCATTTGCCATGCATGCAGCCGTGTCAGCCAACCGGGTTCGATTCCTCCGCTCCTCTCAGGGAGCCCGACAAGCTACCGAAAGTATCTCGTCCACATGGCAAAGCCTGGCAAGATCCCCTTAACAAATTCGATATGCCAAACACAGTAACAACAAGTCTCACAATGGAGATATTACTGGTGCCCTCTCAAGCAAATCGATGAACAACAGAAGGACAGTGCTGTGCTACAGTGTTACTTTGTTTTATTTTTGGTAAAATGGTTGTTATACATTTAATTTCTACTGTTTATTAATTAAGACTGTTCATGTTTGATTATTTTATCTCCTTAATATTGGTAGATTATATCTAATCTTGACCTTGATTAAATTTGACTAATCTCATATCTGGACTCTCTCAAGTGCTCATCAAGTCTGACAAGTAACCAAGCTTCTATATTTTCAACGTTTTAATTCCTATAAGAAAGCTAAGAGCAACTTCAGAACACTTTGTATTTATGGACCAGAGAATATATGACACCTAGTGAGAGATACTGTGCCATAAATATCAAATAAGATGTAGTTAGCCATTTTTCATATGGCAGAAACACAGGGTAAGTCAAGAGAATAAGAATAAGAATTAATAACTTTTTCAGAGACAACTACCATATTGCATATTCTATTATCTTTATAGTGCTTAGATTTGCCTCAGAGTAGTCTTGGCTTGGTAACAGAATTATTATTAAACTTTTAGCAAGTTCTGACTAGAAGTATAAAAACCATGGTACTTTCACTACACCTTTGTGGACTGTAACCTAATTTGCTCTATCCTGGCCAAGTGCAGCAGTAATTCTCACCTGTGAGGGTAGACAGCAATTAAGATAAAGGTTCATGCTTTTCATTGACACCTACAGAAGAACAAATGAAAGGATGGAGGACCATGAACTGTAGAATTTTTGAATGTTAGTTGTACCAATATTATATAGATTCATTTGTTAGCTTTTAAGCTCTGTTCCCATAGAGTACCAAGAAACTAATGCATGTGGTACTTTTGTCATGTTGTATATGGGTTAAAGTCTCAATAAACGGTAGCTCCTGGAGATCATTTTTGCTGATGGGGCAGAGTTATACGGCTTGAAGACGTTGCTAGAAGTTTCCAGTGGAGAATCACAAAAGGAGGCAGGTCCACTGCCAAATTGAATCCAGAAACACTGCCAAAGACAAAGAAATTCTAAACAAATACACATCTTGGTCTGAACAAGTTCCTTGAAGAGGCTTGAACTTGGCCTCAGAGCCTATCACGACATATCCGAATGGGGTGTGGCATTTCATTATTTGCTGGGATACTCTAAAGTCTGCAAGTGCTGAAAGAATACTTTAAGTGCTGAGTTCCTGAGATGAACTAGTGAGAGAGTAGCTGGGAAATGAACATGAATATTGGCATGAAAATGCCTCTTATTTATGGAGCAAGTTGACTACTTCAGATGGGGAAACTCGGGAGGAGAAATTCCACAGTAAGCTGGAATTCCTTTCAACAGAACCACACAGGGCCTGCCTTTTTTTTGACCAGGAGAGGGCACCTTCATTTCCTTCCACAGAGTCTGTCACACAGGATCACTGGAGTGCTGTAAGGTGTAAGAGCAACTTGCTTTTCTGGTAAGAAGCAACATGGTGGTATCAGAGACAATTTTCTTTTCTTTTTTTTTTTTATTAGTGAAGCACCATGGGGTACAGTTGTAGATTTACAAATCTTTGTGCTTGGGTTTCGG
>JAOXYA010079238.1:0-11374 GCA_028565675.1 Sorex palustris
CCTCTCTCTCTCTCTCTCTCTCTCTCTCTCTCTCTCTCTCTCTCTCTCTCTCTTTCTCTCTCTCTCTTCTTTCTCTCTCTCTCCCCTCCCCCTCCCTCTCTCTCTCCTTTTGGGCATTAAGGTTTGCAGTACAGGAGTACAGGTACTTCCAGCACTTACATGTCTCTCCTTCTAATTCTGTTGATAGCAAAGAGAACCTTGAAAGAGAAACTATAAGTCCCGATTCTGTAGCCCGGCTGCCTGGAGACATGTCCCAGATGCTGCCACTTTCCCTTGAGAATATTACCTAATAGCGCCTCTACTTCCTCATCATTAAATGGGGAACAAGAGTAATGCCCACCTCAGAGAATTGTTAAAGCTGTGTGGTGTCAGTTTTTAATTAATTTTCTAAAAGTGGGTCTTGATAATCATTAACCTGAATGAGGTCATTATGTCCATGCTGAGACAGTATCTAACCTTTCATGAGACTTATTGACATTATTACTTAATTGCTCTGTTTCCCCTGCCCTGACCTCAGGGAATCCATTGTCCTTTCAGAGGCCTGATACATCCCCAGTGCCTCTCATCTCTTTTACCCTCCCCAGGGCTCTCTTACTCTCCACCCTCACCTTTCCTCCTTCCTTGGCTGGAGGATTGAAAGCAAACTCTCTCACTATCCTAAACAGAGCTACCCACTGACCCTGGATGGGGCTTTTATGCCTTCTGTGTTATACATACACACAAGCCCAAACTCTGAGAGGCCTGAGGCTGCATTTCCAAACAAGGAGACTGAAAACTCCTCTCCTGAAAGGACTGGAAGCACGTCCAAGTACAAAGTCCAAAAGGTCACCTTCACTCTACTCCAATGAACCTTTCCATCATCACCTCCAAATCCCAGGAACCTTAATTGGACAGGAAATTTATCATCTCTTTCAAGATGACCCTCAGCCACCACCCCACCCACCAGCCCATTTCTTGGGAGTCCACAAATACCAGTGGGCTGCATAGTCCAGTGTCCATAAGCTCCCAATTTCAGGCTGAAAGAAAATTGACATCTCGGATACTGTCATTGCCTCCTGCCACCACACAGGGTCACTGTGACAAGCAGAAGCTGAGGGTTTGGCTGCCTGAAGCATTAACATTGTTCAGATTGTCAGGTCAAGTGAGGGGTTGAAAAAAATATATATACATATATACACATATACACACACACACACATATATATATCACTTGTATCACTGTCGTCCTGTTAATCAACTTGCTTGAGCAGGCACCAGTATCGTCTCCATTCATCCCTGTTGCATGCTAGCAAAAATTTATATATATATATATATGTGTGTGTGTGTATGTATATATAATTGGTGTATACATAGATATGTATGTATATATTTATACACATATAAAATGTATACATATATAAAATTATATATAATTGGTATTTATACATACGTCTACATACACACACACATTGTGGTGAAGGAGGGTGAAGGAGTTTTGGAGCTTGCAGTTCAAAGTTCACTATGCCTGAATGCCTTGTAACGATAGCATCATACCAGATGATAAGTTTGTGATTTTCACATCTTAGTGTAGGAAACTAGGGCCCATCTCTTTTACATGATTTTTTGTTTCTGGTCTAAAGCAACTAACTCTGTGACTGTCCACTTCTGTCATCTCCAGTAAGGGATTCAGTTCAGCAAAGGGCCATAGGGAGAAGTTCTGGAGTCCAACATCTCCACCCCCCAAAAGCCACACCTGGGGCCGGGCATCTTATAGGGAAGACAAGGAGTAAAAATGGAAGGGAAAAGAGAGGATATGGATGGATTTGAGGTTCATTTATTGATTGGTGAGTATCACATTGTCTGTGAGAGATTACAAATTACCAAGGGTGGATGATACGGGTGTGTATTTAAATGTTTGAGACTATTCATTTTGACTTTTATCACCATCAGGTTAAAACCTATCTCCCTTTCAACCAAAGCATCAGAAATAGCTGGTTAATAGTGAAAAACTACAGAACCCTAAAGTCTCATAGTCACCATGTCAGCAGTCAAATGGCCCGTCCATACCAGGCATGAGTTAATGCATGTGACATGAACTAGGATTTCTTTTTCCAATATTGATGCTCAACTAGATCAAGTCTTCTGTGGGATATTTCCATCTATGTATCAAAATGCTCTTCTTCTGTCCTTCTAAAAATCTTTTCATTTCCAGGCTCACCCTCACTAATCACTGGCCTTCTGCTCCCCTTTTGCTGTATGTAGAATTCAAACAAAAAGAACTTCAACCCCTTTCTTTTGCAAACCAGCTCCATTCAGGCAACATTTCTTCCCTCTCCTCTAAAATTGTCCTAGTCTCAGTCCCGGAAACCTCACATTATTAAGTGCAAACACATAGCTTCAGTCCTCACTGTCTTTTTGTTTTGTATTGCTTTCTGAGATGTTGGCTATTGACTCTCTGTGAGATTGATCCTTACAAGGCTGTTCCTGATTCAGTCCTCACTGTCTTAGTCTGACATAACACCCTATAAAAGCAACCCCGAAAACTCTCAGAGAAGTGAAGGCGCTGAATGAACGGGAAGAGAAGCCTCAGAGACACTTTGCCTACTTTACAATTTTGCCTACAGCTGGACCTGCTGACTCGTCTTCTTGGAAAGGAAAAACAAAATCCCACACACACTCACCATAAAAAAAAGTAAGTTTGCTGCACCAAAAGATTAGAACTAACAAAGGAAAAGGAAAGGGCCAGGAGGACAGGGATACACATGTTTGGACACGTCCCCCCGCCTGGGAAAGCCGACTCCCAGGAGGGCCGGGATGTGTTGAGTGTGCAGGAAACCCTTTTGCCCTGTCAGTTCCTAATAACAGCCAGGGGCGTGCATCCCAGCAAATCCTGAAGCAGAGGGGGGGGCGTGGCATAGGGGCCAGGTGAAGGCGTGGATGGCTGCACTGTGCTCCTTCACCCTTTCTGTAGGCAGGGAAGTATGCAGAGCCTGTGCCCCAGCCCCACTATACCTGGGGATGTGGCATTTTAACCCATGCACCTAGAAATTTTTAGTCCTTGAGAAAGAGCAAGTGACTGAAACTGTGCCTTTCTAGGAGTTACAGTTTAGACTGTTTTCTAATCACACGTTAAGTGCTAAACAGATATATCTGGGTCCAGCGGATGAAGTTGCTGATATTAGCCGTGTGTGTGTGTGTGTGTGTGTGTGTGTGTGTGTGTTGCAAGAAACCAAATCCAGGGATTAACACAAGCAAGGCAAGTGCCCAACCACTGAGCTATAACCACACAGGCCTTCCTGATCTGAAAGAGGGAATTTTATATCTGCCTTGTAGACCAAAGAAATACTCCTGGAAATATAACATCAAGACAGTAAATCTTACCTAAATCCCAACTACCCTGCCTTCAAAATCCTAGACTGTTCTGTTTCCTTTGAGAAAGAAATTTTGAGGGATTAAAACAATTTTCAGATTAATGGAGGGAGGATATCTTTTACCTATGCTTCTTTTGAGTGACTCAGCACTTAAGCCAACCATCAACATGTTCAAGATCTGAAGAAATTTGCAGAAGAAATAACCCCTTAGGAAGAAAAGTGTGGGTGTCCATATATCATTGTCCTGTAAATATGGCAAAGTGAACACCATATCATCTAACATCTAAGTTTTATTATAAAGGTTAAATGGTTTGTCCAAAATCAGAGTTGGTGGTTTGAGTCTAATTGGTGCTAGATCCTTGCATATTTTAAACTGACATGCTTTTCTGAATCAATATTCCTCATATATGGAAATGAGGAATAAACCTGGTTGTGCTCAGGGCTTACACCTGGTGGTGTTGGGATAGGATAAACCATATGTGGTGCCAGGAATCTAGTCAGGTTCAGCTAAAAGCAAGGCAAGCCTATACTATCTCTCTGACCCCTCAATTCAGCATTTTAGTGTCTAATTTAGATAAAACACAGTGAATCCATCCATTAACTTAGGTGTCAACTATCAGACTCGTATACTACTATAACTAGCAGGATATGGTGAAGTCAAATTACCTGACATCCACTGGAAGTTGGTTCTAACTCATTGAGCCTGAATAAGTCACTCTATTCCTTCATGTCTCAAATACTGTGTCTACCAAGTATAAGACACTATCCTTTGACCAGGCTAGGGGACAGGTTGTAATAAATTTTATGTGAGATAATATTTTCGAAGTATAGCAGAAGCCAGATGTACAGTCCATGTGGCTCGAACACTGCTATGAGCTCAGACCCCAGCACTGTGCCTGGTATCTCATAAATGTTGGTTTAGTGAGTTGAGTGAACAATAAGTAAAACGTAGTGTGCTAGCCACTCTCACAGCTGCCTCATGACTGAGCTCTGCAGAGATGCCAAACTGTTGAAAATTTCAGGTACACAGGTATTCATGCTGAGAACTCTAGGGCCTTCTTGGAGTGGAGGTAGGCAGCTTTCCCTGCTTCCTGTACTTCTTGAAGCTCCAGCAGTTATACCGACATCCCACAACCACCGCCATGAAAACTCACTGCCCACTTAAATATTCTAGAATTCCTGGAGCCACAGCTCCAATCTCTATAATACTAACATACCAGTAGGAGCACACCAAATTAGATGGAAAAGTACCAAAGAAGCCAACTAAGCTCAATAAACATTAATACACAGGCTCAAATAGCAACAATAGCTTAGTCAACCCTCACGCATGCACTTAATGTTCTCAGGGTGAGATAGAACAATTTCTACAAATTTTCTTTTCTTTTCTTTTTCTTTCTTTTTTTTTTTTTTTTTTTTTTTTGCTTTTTAGGTCATACCCAGCGATGCACATGGGGTTACTCTTGGCTATACACTCAGGAATTACTCCTGGTGGTGCTCAGGGGACCATATAAGATGCTGAGAATCGAACCTGGGGTTGGCCACATGCAAGGCAAACTTCCTAACCACTGTGCTATTGCTCCAGAACAAATTTTCTTTTACTGAAGTATTTTTGATAATTGCATTATCCATTTAATTGTAGCAGGCAGTATAAAATAAATTATTTGTGCCTGCTTGGGAAGCAGTTGGGGAAATAGGGATAATGGTGGAGAGAGTCGTGGTGGTGTTGGTGTTGGTGTTGAAATATTTAATGCCTGTAACAAATACATCATAAACAACTTTGTAAATCATGGTTGTTAAATAAAAGAGGGGAAATTTTAGTGTGCAAGCACCCCCCGCCAAAAAAATCCCATCCTATTAGACATGACCTAAATCAAAGTAAAGGTCATCAGCCAAATACATAAATAATTCAGGCAAAATAAAATTTTACGAACACTTTTTTAATGGAAGTTATTTTGTACCATGGTAGAAAACGATTGGCTATTCAGTTTAGTTTGTTAAGTCCTTTGATTTAGAGAAGCGAGATATATTCTTAACCGGAAGAAGGAAATCAATATTTCTCAGCAGATCAGTATTTTTTAAAAGGGATTAATCCTCGCTTTCCTCCCTGTTTTGCTGTTGTCATTTCCCATGGGTCCCACACTTGGTTTTGGTGCCTGTTGGAAGTCACCTATTGTAGCTCAGAGTCACAATGACAGCACCAAGGATCAACCTTGGCTATGTGGGGAGACTAAGACAAAGCTACCAGCTCACACTTACAAGACAGACATGCCACCACAGAGTCGCAACCCACGACCCTAAGAGATTTTATTTTCAAGGATTTTTTTTCCACGGAAAAGGAATATTGCTGAAGAGATAGAGTACAGTCCCACAAAGCCCGGAGTACAATCTCAGGCACCTCTTGGCCCCAGACCATCACTATGAGTAGTCCCAACAAATTTTAAAAAGAGAAAACAAAGAAAGTGGGTTTCTTTTTAATAATTCCTGTGTTCAGTACATTAAAAAATGACTAACTGCCTCACTGTTATAAGATATGAAGGAAAAAAGAAAGTGCAGTATTTTGTACTCTGACCAAACTATTTCAGGTGCCAAGAATTCTGCCCATGTAGCAGACAAACAATGTCCAAAGGAATCTAACACCGAACTATTTGTATAAGCAAACTGGATTCTACTGAAAATGCCTGTGCAGTGTGAAATCTACAAGTTATGGCAAGAAAATCCCTGTCTTCTCCTGGGACTCTACTTTTATTATTACTTGAAATTATGAACTGAGATTCTGAGAATCTACTTTGCTAGTTCTGTTAGCGCCACATTGCAGGGAATCTAAACCTTTTTTTTTTAGTTTTTTATTCTTTTTATCATTTATTGAATTTTATTTAATTAAAGGGCCATGATTTATAAAGTCATTGATAATTAAAGTCTTAGGCATACAATATTCCAACATGAATCCCACCACCAATGTCAACTTTCCTCCACCAGTGTTCCCATGATTCATCCCAGTCACTGAACCCCCATCCCCACCTGCCACTTTACAGGCGTTATTTCAAGGTTATAATTTAGATCTCATGTGTTTTGTTTTTAAGTCTAAGCTTTGGTTATGCACTGTAGCACTGTCCTCCCATTGTTCATCAATTTCCTCTAGCGGGCACCAGTAACGTCTCCATTGTGAGATCTGTTGTTATTGCTTTTGGCATACTGAATATGCCAAGGGGAGCATGCCAGGCTCTGCTGTGCAGGCGAGATAGTCCTGGTAGTTTTCAGGGATCTCCGAGAGAGATGGAGGAATCGAACCTGGATAGGCAATGTTCAAGGCAAACACCCTACCCACTGTGCTATCTCTCCAGCCCAATACCAGTAGTAGCACTGTCCTCCTGTTGTTCATCGATTTACTCGAGTGGGTCCAGGAACATTGTGAGACTTGTTGTTACTATGTTTAGCATATCGAATACCTCATGAGTAGCTTGCCAGGCTTTACCACGCAGGCAAGATACTCTCAGTAGCTTGCCGGGCTCTCCAGGAAGGGCGGGGGAATCAAACGCCCTACCCACTGTGCTATCACTCCAGCCCAATACCAGTAGTACTCTATATAATTCCTAATGACTCTGAAATAAAAAAAATTCTCATTCTCATGGGAAGTTCTTGCATTCAATACGTTTAGCATATCGAATACATCACGGGGAGCTTGCCAGGCTTTGCCAAGCGGGCAAGATACTCTCGGCTCTCTTGCCGGGCGGAGGAATCGAACTCGGGTTAGCCATGTTGGCTGCATGCAAGGCAAACACCCTACCTGCAAGGCAAACACCCTACCTGCTGTGCTATCGCTCCAGCAATATTTATAAACACCTAAAATAAGCCAAGGTGTGCTTTTACTGGAAGGGAAACTACTGACATGGACAAGGTTTTCAGATAATAACATGTATCACAGTGATAAAAATACACAAAAACCTCTCAAAACACCCCTGGGAAGATGACAATATAGAAGATGCCTAATTTCTGGGTAGTTACTGAGTATCTTTGAGGAACTGATACTTTAAATTGAGCCTAAATGACAATAAATCACTTAATTGACACTGGCAGAGAAAAATCCTGGTACAGAGACTAGCTAGTATTTTAAAAAGGGGCTTCTGCCATGAGTGGCACAAGTAAAGCAAATCGCTTGCTCTACATATGGAATTGACATTGAGAAACTAGCTAGTGTAAATATGAACTTGTCAAGATTGAGAATAAAAAACAATCATTATTAGACTGGAATATGGAACATGAGGAGAAAAATGAGAATAGAAGGTAGGCTATACAATAACTCATAAAACATGTAGTAGTCATTGTTAAACTGATTAACAAGCTTTGGTTATATAGCTATAAAATTTTCCCTCATAACCAGTATACCTGAGACCCCTGACCCTAGCTCCCCATTACTTCCCTTCTTCACCTTCCTTCCACCCTCAATTTCTTCTCTTTTCTGCACTTCTCCTCCTATAGTCGGGGGTCAAGGGAGATCTAGGCATCCCTCTTTCATGACATTTCCTCTTCCAGTTATTCTATATCCCACAGATAAGTGAGCTCATCCTGTATTGGTCCTCCTTCTTCTGGCTTACTTCACTCAACATGATATCTTCTAATGTTGTAATTTCCAATCAGGCCCCAGCATTTAAATCTTATCCAAGTTTCACTAGGTGCAAAGAGAAGTGTGGCAGGGGGCAGGAACTATTTCGAGAGTCCTCACAGATGCCTGCCTAGGAAAGGAGTCATAGTTGTTTTCCTTCTCTAATTTTTTCAAAGGTACATTTTCAATAGGAAAAATTCTAGAAACTGCAGGATGAGTTGAAACAATGGAAAGCCACATTCTCAAACTGATGTTTAAAAGAGATCAAGTGCAGTTGCTCTTCTAACTGCTCTTCTTTTTCTTCTTCCATCTAGCCAAAGAAGATGAGGGAAATAAAAGATTATATTTTCACCAGAAAACTTCCCTTAGAGTCTAATTTCTGAACTTGCCTTTTTCCTGAAAAGCATAGATATAGTTGACCCCCCCAAGCTAACACTAAGAATTGTTCTGCTTCAGAAACACAAACTCTAACTCTGTTGGCAATTTCACAGGATCCAGAAAGAATTTCATTAAGATTCAAGAACTAAAACACTTCACTTTGAAGGTCTAGACATCTGCCACTGGCTCTTCACCACCAAGCCCCATGTTCCAGCTCCATCACTGGCCAATCAATGACCTTGGGTTAATGATTCAATATCTGTCTGCCTTCATCTTCTCAATAAAATGTGGATAGTAGTAAAAATAATACAGGTTTTTTCGTCTCCCCAAAACAGAATATTCTACTTTATGTCCCTTGGTAAATTATGGGGAGCCTCTGGCAATATTTGTACAGCCCCCTAATTAACTGCTAAAGCATACCAAACAAGAGTGTTCTAATTTCAGATAACCAGGGAGAATTGTAATACACATACACACACACACACACACACACACACAAATACTTCCTATGTGTACCATAAAGCTTAAATAAATTAAAAAGACTAAAGAGAGCTTGTCACATATAAATACATCTATGCACTTACATTTTGTTATTGTTGTTGCAGGAGTGCTGAGGATCAAGCTCAGGGCATCAAATATGCTAGGCAAGTAGTCTACTGTGAGCCACCCCCCACCCTGTCCATGTTAAAGATGATGATGATGACAGTGGTGGATGTAATGGTGATGGTGATGGCGATGGTGATAACTGCCTTCCTGGAAGGCTACTCAAAGCACATCTGAGTATTTTATTATCCAAAGAGATCAAGGACTAAAATCCTGGCATCGGGTGCAATGTCAAGCAATGCGGAGTAGAACACTAACAGCCAGGAATCCTGCCATCACAGGAGATACTCCATCAAGTTCCCCGGCATGTGTTCTGAGCCTCTTTCCCTGTGTCCAGAGTAGGGGACATCTCTGCATACTCCAATTAAGAAATTAACCTTCTCATCCCAGAGGAAGCTATCATTTCTCAGGTTGTCATCTTGGGGGCAGAGGGGACTGCTGTTTGAGGGGGACAGAAGGAGAAAGCAATGAGAGCAGAAGGCACCCTGGGCAGAGGGAAGCTGTGTCCAGGCTGTCTTGCACAAGTGCCCGCAGCACAGAAGGGGTCATTCAAGAGCACTAACTGCCCAGGAAATATAGAGCTGGTGGAACGTTAAAATGTCTAGAGACAGGAATTTCATCTAATCCACGAAGAGAAACAAGGACTGTAGTAAAGAAAGGGACAATTTCCCCAATAAGGTACACTTAGATTCACAGATTTGGAACCTCCCAGGACAGAGGAAATGCAAACCCACTGAAGAACTACACTGGGCTAAGGGTGCAGATTTGTGTAGCTGGTGTCATTGAAGTTGATACATTTTAACTGGAAAGTGACAAAAGGCAAGAACGAATATGCACTCACTATGTACCATTTCCAACACCATCCTTTTAAATATTCACTCACTGCTGGTACACTTGGGGGAGTTAGAGGTGGAAATCTGAAATAACTTGAACAACCTATTTATAGCCAACAAATAAACATAACAGCTAAAACTAATAAAAATATTGAGACAATTTTTTATTTTTATATTTTAAACGGTCATCAGACTTGTATCTACATTTAATGCAACTAATTACAAGAAAATTCTAGAATGTGAAGGGAGGTAACTCAAACAACTCAGTGTTTGCTTTGCATATTGCAGCTCTCCAGTGCTTCATGATCGCCTGAGGACCATGCCAAGCATCCCCCAGCACTGAACCAGGTGAACTTGCTGAGCTCTGCTGGGTGTAGTCCAAACCCCAAAACAGAGAGAAACGAACAGAAAAGAAGCTCCCAGTTTCCTTTCCAGCTGCTTTAGCTGTGGGAACACAACTGTTAGGACAGATAAACTTCAAAACCTCTTTAACTTTACACAATTATAACATTTTTTTTTGGTCTCTTGCAACAGTCCCTCACTAGTGAGATTACCCCACCCCACCGCCACCCTCACCCCCATAAGCTGGGAAAAATAAACAAAATGCAAAGTTGTGATTTGATTGGGCTGCAGTTACCCTCAGCAGGAGAGACTACCCCACTCTTGGAAGTCCAGGGCTAGAGCTTTTGCAAGACACCCACCAGGTACTGTGCCCAGCCAGGGGGAATGCCGACAGGTTAGAGTCTCACTTTTGTGCAGGGACCTTTGCATTCGGAGAGAGCTGCAGTTTTCCATGGTGTGTTTGTGGAACTGTGGGCAGGACAGTGGGTCTGGGCGTAGGCAGGCCTGGAGGCGGACCAGGCAGAGCAGCGTTAGGCAGGAGCTCCTTCTTGGGAGTTCCACGAGGCACAGAAATTCCAGTTGGTGCCTCCGCCTCAGCCCTGTCAGGATTTCCTGTCATTCAGCCATACAGAGTGGAGAGTGGTCAATTTCACCGCCGACCCCAGGATTTGCCATTTTTCCTGCCTGCCGGCGAGGTCTCAGCTAGCGTCTGGTTCCATCCAGGCACAGGAGAGGAACAGATTTAAAAGTAAACACTGAAATGAGAAAGAATTCACTGGGAATTCTTGAGACTGCATTCAAATAGCTAAATCGTTCTGACAGGTGCCTGGCACGCAGAAGGAGCAAATATTTCCTCGTCATGCTACAAATTTTAATTCTTTCATTTCTTGGACTGGTAGTGCAGAATTTCTGTGCCCTGACTGAAACGCCGGAGCAGGTAAGATGAGGCTTTCGTATGAGTTTTATCAGTTCGTTTTCCTGGTGTATTCTAAACCTTTGTTGTTGTCCTTGGCAAAATCTTTCTAAAGGAGAAAACTTGTGGGGAAAAAAGGCTTTTAGTGGTATAGCACCATTTTCCTACTAATCCAGTTGTTTCTACTCTAGGGCTAACACCTTCTCTGAGGATTTCTGACTTTAGTGCTAACATTGCTCTTCCTTTTTTTTTTTTTTTGTTATTTCTGGGGGCTTTTTTTTTTTTGCTTTTTGGGTCACACCCGGCAATGCACAGGGGTTACTTCTGGCTCATGCACTCAGGAATTACTCCTGGCA
>JAOXYA010079245.1:0-11374 GCA_028565675.1 Sorex palustris
TCTTGTTTTGTTACAAAATTCCACCCTCTTTTGAGTTTTGAGTATTAACATAGTTGTTAAAGTTATAACATGTTCTAAAATATTTTGTGTATTTTAGCTTTTAAGTATTTTCCATAAATACCAGCGATGTGTCCAGTGGTATGACAACTTACTTTGTGTGTGTGTGGGGGGGGCCGCATATTGGCTTTGCAAAAAGAAAAAAAAGCAATCTTGTTTCCAATTACCTTTTGTGCTTCTGTAAACATTGCCTTAGAGCTTAGAGCTAGGTTTGAAATGGGTTTTATTCTGCTGTGGCTAAGGAGGGGAAATTCCCAGTTAGCCAGGAAATTGATACTTTCTTTTTTTCATTCTGAGGCTCTTTAAAAGATGTTTATTGTACAGGTATTGTATCTCTGATGTAAGTAAGATGTACTGTAGGGTTGAATACCATAGTGTTTGTAAAAGTGGATTTTTTAAGAGTTCTTACAGAGCGAGGTTCTGTCAGAGTAAACTGTTCAGTAATTTGGTGACTTAAGAACATGAATTTGGAGTTGATCATCAGATGAGGTTTTTAAAAATCAACATGAGGTCCAGCATACAGAATGTTGTGCAGGGTGCTGATATTAAGTGTGCAGCAGGAATGTGTATTCACCACTTAGATCAAGAAGTAAACATTTTCACAGTCCAGAACTGGAACCATTTTTTTTCCACATGATCTTAGATGTGATTCTGCTGGTTTTACTTATTTGAACTTAAAAAATAAATGGAATTACAGAACCATGCAGTGTGTAAATCATTTATTAAATGTCCCTAAGTTTTATTTTGGTCATTTATTGTGTGATAGTTATTTAACCTCTGTGAGACTCAGTTTCCTCATTTGTACAATAGAAAACCAATAAAGTCCTATTTCAGGTTTGCTAATAAATTAAAGTCATAATACACTTAGTGTAATGTGAAACTTCTTGGTCTCTTTTAATTATTTCAAAAGGTGATGATAATGAGGGTCGGAGAGATAGTCCAGGGTTAAGGTGACAGCCTTGCATGTAACTGACTGGTTCCTTTCTGATCCCAGATACCACATGGTCCCCTGAGCACTCTCAGGAGCAACCCCCCATCCCCCAGCAATACTGATGCTGATACAATCTCAAGTACCTCCTCCCAAACAAGAAGGTCATAAGCAGGTGTATTTTCTGTTTTAAGTTTTTTATTTACTTGCTGCCAGAGGTCAAACTGAGGATCTCACATACGCAAGGTAAATTCTCTACTGTGGAATCACATCTCTGGCCCACCTGTGCTTTAATAAGCTGTAACATTTTTCAAGTTATGGAGGTCTTCTACTGAATGTTAGAAGTCATTTTTTTTTTCTTTTTGGGTCACACCCAGCAATGCACAGGGGTTATTCCTGGCTCTGCACTCAGGAATTACCCTTGGCGGTGCTCAGGAAACCATATGGGATGCTGGGAATTGAACCTGGTCGGCCTCGTGCAAGGCAAACGCCCTACCTGCTGTGCTATTGCTCCAGCCCCAGAAGTCATATTTTTGTTTGTACAACATATTGATTGATATGGAATTTAGCCTTAATACAACATCTCTAACATACCCATATTCCTGGGTGGTAGTTTCTGGTTTTTTTTTTTTTTTTTTTAATCTTGTGACTGGAAGATAGTCATTGACATGTCCCCTTCAGAACTATGTGTTCTTCTATGGTGTCAGTCTATGGACCGCGGATTGACAGTAGATTACACCTAATTATGAAGCCCAGGGAAGAGCTTCCTTAGTTGAGAGAGGAGATGCACCAGATGCCCAGAATAACATTAGTGCTTTGTTTTTTGTGAAGGAATTATTTCTGAAGTGAAAGCACAGGACTAATTGTTAATTGCTTGCTTCAGCAAACCATTTAAAACATTTTCACCTTTTATGATCTTACATTTAAGTGGTATTATATATTCATTGGTCTCCTATTCCCACGAGACAGTTTCTTTTTTGGTGTGTTTTTATTTCTTAGCCATTCTTTAAATGTAACATGGGTGGTACTTTGGCATTCTGTATAAGGAGACTTTTTTTCTTTTGGTAAACAGACATTTGGGATGGAGGGAACCAAAGAATACGGTTAAGAAAAATGAACTTAATTTCACCATTTCTTAATACTGTAACTACTGTTATCTTGGCCTGAATCCCAGATGGCTTCTCTGCATCTGTATGCTTCTAGAATGAGCTTAGGAAGAACATGCTCCAGCACTTTGGTCAGGTTTAAAAGAGATTGGTGGATTTACCTAGAGAGATAACTGGTAGAGAGTACAGTAGTAAAGGCCTACGTTTAAATTCAGCCCCATACTGTTCCCTACTATCATGCTTCACTGCATAATTGTCACACCCTGTTTTTCCCAGTAAAAGCACTTTTTTTTTAACGTCTCATATAATGGCTGCAATTTCCTTAAAAAAAATCTTTGGCTTCCATGTACTTTGTTGAACATGTATCTCTCTCTCAGCTTTTTTTTTTCTAATCTGAATAAGTCTGTGTTCTCTTTATAAATAGAGAACCAGGAGGAGAATCAGGATGAGGGGGGTGGGTGGGTTCTTAAACTTGGGGCTGGGTGAAGTGGAGGCAACGGAAGCTCTTTGGGAAGCCCATGGAGACTAAGGCTGTAGAGGATGAAAGGACTGGCAAGGTCAAGGCAGGACCCAGAGGCATGTCAGGGAATGAAACTTTTTCAGGAAGTTGGCAGAGAAGGGGAAAAAAAAAGGAGCCTTTGCCTGGAGTTGGTGAAGGAGATAGTGGCACTGCCTTTGACACAAGATCTTGGGGTGCAGAAATCTTACATTGTGCAGGAAGGGGTTGGGAGCAGCTTACTAGAAAGGGGATACTAGTCCCTGTGGAGAACTTGAAGTCAATTTTTGGTCCCAGAGCTGACATCAGATATCTTTGTAACCATGGAGACGCACTTGGCTTCTGGTCCTTCTCCACCCACTCACCTGGAGATAAAGACCAGGAAAACAATCTGCACAGCCTGAGTCTGGATCCAGCGCGGTCTTGGATATGAATGTCTTCCCACCCCTGTTATTTCTAGGGACTATGAACTTGCTGAGACTTATAATTTGCACTTCAGAATTTAAAAATCATTTTCCTTTGAAAAAGCTGTTCACACCCAAATGCTTCTCTGAAATGCTGTTTTTTTCTCCCCTCCCTCCCCCTGATTAGGGAGTAGCAACATCGTGGTCTAAAACACACACAGACCATGTCTGTCTCTCTCTAGATTGTTCAGTGGGAAGCCTGATGGTGTTTGCAGAATCAGATCTATTGTCTAATATTGAAAGGGTCAAAGTAGGTTTGTTACCAATGCCACCTTTCTAAATATTTAGCATTTAGGATGAATGTGTTTAACTTTTTTTTTTCTTTTTGGGTCACACCTGCCGATGCACAGGGGTCACTCTTGGCTCTGCACTCAGGAGTTACTCCTGGTGGTCCTCAGGGGACCATATGGGATGCTGGGAATCGAACCCGGGTTGACCGCGTGCAAGGCAAATGCCCTACCTGCTGTGCTATCGCTCCAGCCCCTGTATTTAACATTTAACATTTCTTATTTTATGGCTGAATTGGAAGCTTCTTTTTTAAGGGACTTTTGTAGCTTCTAAGTAAATTAGAGGCAGCCATTTTAATCTTTCCCTTCCCTTTACCATAATAATGAATTATTTTCTTAAGCAGGATTTTTTTCAAAAGCGAAATGTTTCTCTTTCAGATTCTTTTTCCTCTGGGTTTTCATGGAACCTCATTTTTGAAAAGACTTCATGATGGAAATTTTCAAGAAATTTTCATGGCGCCCCCAGTCGGCTGGGTTGGGTTTTGGGTTGTGGGTCTCTTCCTGGCCCTGACTGTTGGGGTGTGTGCATCCACCCGCACAGAGCAAGTGCTCACTGAGCCTACACATTTGGGATCTGGCAGTGAGGGTGCAGAATCTCCAGGGAGTGGGTAGAAACCTGAGCAGACAGGAGCAACTGTTCACACCGATGGATGCCTGCAATGAAGGGTTGCCCCCTCCCCATTAGGGAGGAGATGGATCCGGATCCAAAAGTGCCCCTCTGTTGCGAGCCCATATATTGAGCAAACATGTGCTCTTCTATTTTGGCAACATAACTTTTTCTTGGCAGAAGGCCAGGGAAAGCAGTGTTACTATTTCATGTCTTGTTTATTTAAAACATTTAAGATTTATTTCCTTCCCCCCTTGTGGTTTTGGGAATGGGGGGAGGGATACACTTTGTCTCAGAGCTTCCCTGCTTGTGCTGGAGATCACCCACTCACGTGCTGCCAGGTATCCAAACAGGAGAGCCACCAAGTGGTGTTGGGGCTCACGCCCGAGGCAGGCACTCTGCTGAATAAGCTTTCCCCTAGCCCTCAGGGATGTTCATCTTCCTTGTACAGCCACCCTTTAATCAAACACTTGGATGAAAGGCCACAATGTTGTGATTTTGAGAGTAGAATTTTAGATCCAGGTGATTTATTTTGGGCGTTTGCCTTGCACATGGCCAACCCGGCCAAACTGAGTTTGATTCCTCCGCCCCTCTCAGAGAGCCCGGCAAGCTACTGAGAGTATTTCGCCCGCACGGCAAAGCCTGGCAAGCTACTTGTGATGTATTCGATATGCCAAACACAGTAACAACAAGTCTCACAACGGAGACATTACTGGGCCCGCTCGAGCAAATTAATGACCAATGGGAGGACAGTGCTACAGTGCTACAGATTTATTTTGATATGAAAAACAACTTCAGGGGCTGGAGCGATAGCAGAGCGGGTAGGACGTTTGCCTTGCACGTGGCCAACCCGGGTTCGATTCCCAGCATCCCATATGGTCCCCCACGCACCGCCAGGGATAATTCCTGAGTGCAGAGCCAGGAGTAACCCCTGTGCATTTCTGGGTGTGACCCCAAAAAGCAAAAAAAAAAAAAACTTCCGTGGCTGGGGAGATAGCCTCCGTGTCAGAGTGTGTCCAGTGCACATGCAAGGCCCAGAGTTTGATCCCTCACAGCCTCCTGAGCACCTCCAGGTGTAGCTCTGGTCCTCCCTGAGCCCTGTTGGCTGAGCATCTCTGGGCATGGCACCCCCTCTTCCCCCCTGAGTGCTGAGGGGGGAAGGGGCCATAAATAAAACAAAAGCAAGGCCCAAGCACCCCTCGGTAACAGGTTGAAATCTAACCTACATTTGAGGAAGGGAGAAGTGGCACAAAAGAATCTGAAACCTGGGAGGGGAGCGCCCTTTTGCTTGTTCTGGAGTTGCCACGCCAGTGTCACTTGACACTAGAAAGATTGTCTTGTGGGAGGTGGTGGCCCCCGGCTCTGGAGGAAAGGTAGCCGCAGCCTTTAATTGGCTTCTTAGTCTGTGTGCGGAGACTAGAGTTGAGAAGCTGTGTGCATCGTCCACTCAGGGCAATTCTGCCCTACCCCTCCCCCCCCACCTTCCGCTGGGGTGAGGAGAGCTGGATCCACCTCCCCCCACCACCCTAAACCATTCCGTGGGAAACAGCATTGGTGTTGGTTCTCTGTTAATAGCTCTAGGTACTTTGTTTTGTTTTGGAGTCACACCCAGCGGTGCCCAGGGCTTACTCTGCTCTCAGGGATCACTCCTGCTGGGACTCGGGACATTGTGGGGTACTGGGTATCGAACCCAACTTGGCCACATGCATGGCGAGTGCTCTCACCATTACTCTCTTTCCTTTAATCCTGCATTAGTTGGGGTGGTTTCCCCTTCCTGGGTGCTCTCAGTGCTGCTACTGTTAGCAGGCACGTCCTTCCTCCAACCCTGGTTTGCTGCCCAGAATCGCTGGTATTGTCTTGGTTGGGATTTTCCAGGATCTTTGTAAGACTGGGGCGCTGCTCCAGGTGCTTCCCTGTGTCCTGGGGTGAGGGGATCCTTTGAGAGATCTGTTCCCATGGGGAAGTCTGCTGCTGGGAAACGGATAGTCTTGCCCTTGAGGGGCTCCAGTTAGGGTTGTCCTGAGTGTAAAAGGATTACATTTTGTGATTGGGGTCTTTGAGCATGTCCTCGTGCAGGGACAGGTGATAGGATCCGAACTTAGAACGTCAGGGAAGTGGAGCAGGACTGAGACCCAAGAGAAGCAGCATTTCTAGCCTGAGCAGAGGTGTGGGGAGAGGCTGGGATTGTTCTTGAGGAGGGCCAAGAGTGCCCATGTGCTGCAGGAGTGGGTTTTAAGGGTGGCCTGCCTAGATCTGGAATCCTGTTTGTTTCTTTCTGGATCTCCTAAACCATGTTCTGGCCACCTGGTGTCACTCCTGGAGATGCTCAGACGTCTGGGATAGATGGTTCGATGCTTGGATTGGTAATGCTGAGGGTCTGCGGGGCAGCCTGTGCTGCTGGCAATGCTCACGGACCATGCAGTGCTGCAACCAGTACTCGGGCATCTGCCAGGCAGTGCCTGTGCCCTTGGAGTCGTGTTTCCCGGATGTCCTCTGCCCCTGCTGATCTGTACATAGCCCTATGCTAGTCTCAGCATTGGGGAGTGGCCTCTTCGCATCCTCCCTTCCTTCCTCTGTCCGCTCTCCATCAGGGGAACTTTTGACAAGTTTCTGGAAGCAGCTTACTACTTAGCTGAGAAGTGAGAAACGCTCAGAGAGCACCTCGCAGGACTGGGTCTAGCTGGGCTCAGCCTGATTCCTGTGGCATTCCTGTGGCGTGGACAGACTTGCATTGAGTGGCCTGCATGCTCATGGCTTTGTTAGGACGCCCGGCACATCTCTGATGCTTCCACCCGCTTCTTCACTCACCTCTTCCCTACTACCCTAGGGTATCGAACCTGCTTCCCTCTTAGTTTAGTTTTTGGGCCACAGCTGGCAGTGCTCAGGGCTTACTCCTGGCTCTGTGCTCAGGAATTATTCCTGGTGGTGCTCA
This sequence comes from Sorex palustris, assembly GCA_028565675.1. NCBI lineage: Eukaryota > Metazoa > Chordata > Mammalia > Eulipotyphla > Soricidae > Sorex > Sorex palustris. Next base: position 6,878 of record JAOXYA010079245.1, read on the forward strand.
AGGGATGCCAGGAGTCAAACTCAGGTCAGCCATGTACAAGGCAAGTGCTTTGCCCACTGAAATATAACTCTGGCCTCTCCTCTTTTTATTTTAACATCATTGAAAAACCTGCTATCCGAACGCTGTAGGACTGCGGTTCCCCTGTGTGGTTCAGGAGTCAGGCCCTTATGTGAAAGTTGCTCCTCTCCAGTGCCAGGACTTGAGCTGTGGTGTCCTACTGCCTGCATTGGTGGGACCTTATATTCCTGGGGAGCCCTTCATTGTAACAAAGGCAAGTGCTTTTTAAGAGTATGTCACTCGACATTTTGGTTATCCTCATCCTGACAGCCTGGAAATTAAATTTCCCATGTGGTTTAATAAGTTACTTAAGCAAGTAGAATATCACTGAGAATCATTTAAATATCTTTTTGCAAAGGAAGGATGTTTCTAATTTGCCATATGCAGTCCTGACACGCAGCATTTTTAGACCGTGATCTTTTGATTTGATCATCGAAAGATCACTGTATATATAATACCCTGTGTGTTTAAGCATTCATTTTGCAAGAAATTGAGGAAAATGCTCTGGAACTATTTTTTATGGGCACAAGAATTGCCAGACACAGTTTAATAGAGCTGGAAAGGGCAGTGTTTGTTCTGAGGAGCATGTCCTGGAGGTGCCACAGGTAATTATCTCCGCCAGGAAAGAGCAGATTGAATTTGACTGCCCATGGTGCTTAACATTAAAGTGATTGGTTTTTGTGATTTTCCTTTTTTGGTTTTTGGGCCACACTCAGCAGTGTGAAGGGCATACTTCTACCTCTGCTCTCAGGATCACTCCTGGTATGCTCAGGGGATCATATGGGATACCAGGGAATGGAAGTTGCGTTGACCATGTGCAAGGCTCATAAAAACAAATTGTTTCAAAATCTAAAATTTCTCTGGTTGAGATCAGTTGTTCCAACCAATGGAATAGTGGGGGATGATGGAATTTTAGAAAGTCAACCTTAATTTTTTTTTTTTCTTTTTGGGTCACACTTGGCAATGCACAGAGGTTACTCCTGGCTCTGCACTCAGGAATTACTCCTGGCGGTGCTCAGGGGACCATATGGGATGCTGGGAATTGAACCCGAGTCAGCTGCGCACAAGCCAAACGCCCTACCTGCTGTATTATTGCTCCACCTCCAGACCTTAAATTTTTGAAGAAAATCAAGTTTTAAGTTTTATTTATTAGTCCTTAGGTTCCCCCCCGCCCCCATGTATTTCATGATGTAAAATGACAGCAATTACTTTCAGTGGGGGGTGGGGCAGAGTGACACTGGGCCATACATGGCAGTGTTTAGGGGCTGTGCTTGGCACTGTGCTTAGGATAACCCCTGGCAGTGCTGGGAATTAAATCATGATTGGCCGTACAAGGCAGGTGCCTTTCCTCCTGTACGCTCTCTCTCAAGCCCCAGCTTCCTAATTCCTATAGCAAGATACTCTTCTCTCATTCATTCTTTTGGTTTCTCAGTGTATGTGTCTTAGACATGAATAGTTAATATAGCAGATGCCAAATTCCCTCTGATCTCTCGTCTCTGTACACCAGTATTGCCAGGCTATGCTGATGAACAGCCTTCTTGGTTGTAGAAGCATTTACACAAGGTCAGTTTGATAATTTAGCTTATATAATAGGATTCTATTTCTAATCTGTTATTAAAATTTATGCTTGTACATTTTTATTAAGTTTTAATTGCTGCCTTCCTCTCACTATCCCTGAGGTCTCTGTGTGTTTACGGATTTAATCTTATGTGACTTCCGTGAGAGAGAGGTTTTTAGATGATGTACTCTGTTGACATCAGGGAATGCTGTTCTTTTTTTATTTTTCTTTTTTAATTGAATCACCTTGGGATATATAGTTGCACAGTTGTTCATGATTGAGTTTCAGTCATACAGTTTTCCACCACCCAGCCCTTCACCAGTGCACATTCTTCCCACCAATGTCCCAGTGGGAATGCTGTTCTGAGGAGTGAGGCTTTGAAGGGAAGGCTTGTGGGGATGATTTGGTCTGATACATAGACAGCCCAGGCTCCAGAAGGATTGGGTTGGGTTGCTCAGAATATGAAACTTGTGTTTTAATTTTTTTTCCCCCCCCCCCCCCCCCCATATTGGTGCCACATCTGGCAGTACTAAAGGCTTGCCTCTGGCTCTCTGGTGAGTGCTAGGGGTCAAACCTGGGTCACAGTGTGCAAGGCAAATACCTTTATACCACCTCCCCAGCCCAAGGGCTTGTCTTGTATTTAACCATCATTAAGCCTTCTTTTCCTTAGTTCTCAGTCAGTCCTTGGTAACCTGACAAATTAACTGCACCCCCTGCCCCCTACTCTTCTTCCCATCCCCTCACTGCAGGCTAGTTCATATGACAGAAAATGTTCTCAGGAAACAACTGAATACAGCCTGTCAAGTGTTTACTGAGGGACCCTCATTTTACAATTCTGTAGTTTTTTTAATTGAATCACTGTGGGATACACAGTGACAAAGTTATTTATGATTGGATTTCAGTCATACAAACCAAAACCCAGCCCTTCACCAGTGTACATTTCCTACCATCAATGTCCCCAGTTTCCCTCCTGTCCACCCATGGCAGGCACTTCTCTCTCTCTCTCGTCATTCTTTTGCCCTCAGATTTATTGACTGATTGACTTTCAATAGATTGGTAGACACTAGAGATGCAGAAATGCATGTGCTCTTTGCTTTGGAAGCCCACATGTCCTGTGGATGTGCTGCCACATGTTAAAATGGTCTAATTAATGTGTATCAGGTGCAATAACTACTGTGGAGAAGTTGGTGACTCTGGGAGAATGGACAGGTGTTGTGACCTTCCTCCTCCCAGGAAATGCTTAACTACCAGTGAGATCAGAAATAGCATTAGAAGCAGCTCAAGAAAGGTCATTTGGGCATATCCTTGAAGGCCAACCCCTTAGAAGGTACTTCCCATGCAAAGGGAATTGTACTGGAATAAAAGGACCTAAGGAGCTGGAGAGATTGTACAGGAAAAAAAAAAAGCCCTTGTCTTGCACATGGCCAACCTTGATTCCATCCCCGGTCCAAGTAGTCACCTAGTTATCACTGGGAGTGACTACCAAGCACTCTCAAGTGACCTAACAACCTCTCTGTGTAGGAGCTGAAGCCAGATGGGTGAACTTCTGCCACCAGAAAGTGTGTCCAGGTCCAGCTGAACAAGAACAGCAAGAAAATCACACACACAGCACACACAGCTCAGTGGGCTGGAGCATATGTTTTGCATGAGTATGGACCCCTTATACAGAGATAAGAAAGACCAAGATGATAAGTCTTGATGGTGAAAGCATGGTCGTAATACATTTTTGCACACCAGAAAACAAAGCAAGAGGGGTAGGAGATCAGGGGAGGTTTGCTATGGGGTAATGGCATTTGACCTTTTGGTTATGGTTACTGGTAGCCCCAAATTGGAGCAGTAGGACTGACACAAGAGGCTTACTGCTGGGCCTCCTTCCTCAGCACCACCTTGTGCCTTGATTTCCCCTTCTGAATATGAGATGGTTGGAATTGATGATCTATAAAGCTCTCTTTGTGAAAAGTTTAAAATAGTCAAAAATGAGCATAGTGTCATTCAGAAATGTGATGCAGGTATGAAGAACGACAGAACTCTAGCCCCCAAATCAGGGTTGTGATTTCTCTTGGCAGGCGGAGAGGTGCTCTTGATCACGAAGGCACACTGCTGATCAGGACCAGTTTCCTGTTTCTGAACTTGCGTAATGGCTGCTTGGATAATCACTAAATTGGCGGGCATTAGGGTGTCTAAGATAGGGTTCAATAAATTCCCTACAAGAGATAACATACCATAAATTTTAAAAGATAAAATATAAAAACATGGGGCCAGAGTGTTAATACAGTGGGTAGAATATGTGCCCTGCAAGCAGCTGACCTGGATTAGATCATCAGCACCCCGTAGGGCCCCCAAGTCTACCAGGAGTGAACCCTAAATGCAGAGTCAGAGGTAAGCCCAGAGCACAGCCTGATGCTCTCATTAAATTGTCCTACTTATTTTTCTGTGTGCAGATGGATAGAAAAACAGTGGAATACAATATGTACTATGTTTCAAGGGGTAAATGTACAGGGCACTGCTGAGGTTTGAGTTTGTGAATTTGTACAGTTTATAAACAACCAGGAAAAAATAACAGATGTTGAGGCTATCTGACATTCACCCAAATAAGTCAAATGGAACATTTCCATCAGTTGTCACCTTCCTTACCATATTGCTTGGGTTGCTGTGGGCCAGATCTCAAATGTCACCCTTATGGAAAGCCTGTTAGAGAAGGACAAACTGTTCTAAGTGTAGTGGCACCTTCACAGTGTATCAGCTGGATCAGCTGGTTTATACCTGCTAGACCAAATCTCAGTTTCTTCATTCTGGTAATGAAAGTTGGTAAAGGTAAAGGTAAAGGCCCTCCCGTTGATCGTCGATTTGCTCGAGCGGGCCCAGTAACGTCTCCATTGGAG
>JAOXYA010079254.1:0-11373 GCA_028565675.1 Sorex palustris
GCACATAAAACGGGTGAGAAGTTCAGCAACATCTGTACCCATAGAATGAAGCAAGTTCTCAGAGGAAAAGAAGTCGACAGGATTATTGAAACCATGGAACCCTAACTCCAATAATGAAATGTTAAAATCTATCTGTCAGTTGGTGGGTAGGAGGGTACCTGGGGCTATTGGTGGACTGATAGGGTCATGGAGTGTTGAAGCTGGAAGTGGGAATGCTACATGCCTGATACCCTATCAGAAACAACTTTGTAAAACATGGTGTCTAAATCACTGTCACTGTCCTCCTGTTGTTCATCGATTTGCTCAAGCGGGCCCAGTAACGTCTCCACCATGAGACTTTGTTGTTACTGTCTTTGGCATATCAAATATGCCATGGGAGCTTGCCAGGCTTTGCCGTGTGGGCGAGATACACTCGGTAGCTTGCCAGGCTCTCCGAGACGGGTGGAGGAATCGAACTCTGGTCGGCCATGTTGGCCACTTGCAAGGCAAACGCCCTACACGCTATGCTATCGCTCCAGCCCAGTTTCTAAATAAAAATTAAATTGAAAAAAGATGCTAAAAAAACCTATGTTTGGTCTCAACTTTATGTTTGAAGAGTCGAGGCAAGATTATCATTGGCATCATGATGATCCCTCTGTTCTCAGTTTTGTGATGATTCTGTGAATTTAATTGCCTCCTGTAGACTGTTCTTTTATTTTCACAATGTAGAGACTGGTGGGAATCGGAAAAGTTGGAAAGATTTGCAACCCATTTGCAGAGAATAAAATATTTCTGAGAAATATAGACTATATAAAATTTTTCTGATTATAAAAAAATTAACCATCAGATTCAGATAGTCATAAAATTTCAGTGATGTAACAGGCCACTTAAACTCTTGTTTTTTTTTTTTTCTTTTTGGGTCACACCCTGCATGCTCAGGGGTTACTCCTGGCTCATGCACTAAGGAATTGCTCCTGGCGGTGCTCAGGGGACCATATGTGGTGCTGGGAATCAACCTGTGTTTTTGTTGGCTTAGTGCAAGGCAAATGCCCTACCGCTGTGCTGTCGCTCCAGCCCCAGGCCACTCAAACTCTTAACAATGCTAAATAATCAGGTGGCTGCTAGAGGCAGCCCTGCCTTGAGATACATTAATGTTTGCCTTAAAATTCATGGTAAAAGAATGCAAAGTAGTTTGAATTATGATGAGAAGAAGAAAACAGCACATAATAAAAATGAAAATTTTAAGCCACACATTGAATAGTCACTGAAGTAAAAACCACTTTTTTTCAAGAAGCAACTGGGTCACTTTAGAAGCCAGTTTCTGAAATAGTGTCATCTTTAAAAACAAACAAAAAAAAACGTATCTGTTCATTTCTACCCCCTGTAATGAGAAAATATCTAAGTTTATCGAAGTTTCACGGTTTAGTGAAAAACTTTTTGAAAGCTTCACTTCCTCATTTTTTTTCTTTTTACTATTTCATATCCTCCTCCTCCTCTTTCATCTCGATAACTCATGAGGGAGGTGATATTTCTCCTCCAAACTGTGTGCTTCCAAAGGGGGGAGGGGCAGAACTGGAGCCCTCCGCCTTCCAAGTCCATCAAAGACTATGTCCCTACCTGTTTGTCTCCAGTGCTGGGAGAATCTTGTCCTGCCTCCGGGCTTTCGGTTCTTACCAGAAGAACCCTAACCCAGGTGCATCTTCATGGGGCGGTTCCACCCAGGGCTGTAGCAGGAACAAACAAAAAGATCTGAAAGTCCTTTGTAAATGTGAAAAAAAAAAAAAACACCAAATGCAGGATGATGATTACTATTAAAAATTAATGAGAAGGGTTGGAGAGATTTGCCATGCATGGGCCGACCCTGCACCCCATAAGATCCCCCAGCCAGCCAGGAGTGATTCCAGAGCTAGACCAGGAGCATCATCTTGGGGTAGAGCTAAAACAAAACAAAATACCCCACCCCTCCCCAAAGGATTTATTTATTTATTTATTTATTGCTTTTTGGGTCACACACGGCAATGCACAGGCATTACACCTGGCTCTGTACTCAGGAGTTACTCCTGGCAGTGCTCGGGGGACCATATGGGACGCTGGGAATCGAACCCGAGTTGACCGGGTGCAAGGCAAACGCCCTACCCGCTCTGCTATCTCTCCAGCCCCTCCCCAAAGGATTTAATGAGAAAAGGAAGCAATCCTCCTCTTGCTTCTTCAGGCTCTCCTCCTCACTCCCCCTTTTTCTTTCCTGCCTCCTTCTCCTCCTGTGTTCCATCTTCCCTCACTTGAAGAACTTTTTGCCAACTGAATGAACCAAAGGAATAAAAATAATGAGTTGAGGGTCTGAAGTGTTAGAACAAAACAAAGGGATTTTTATGAGTTACTCACAAATTATTGAGAAATGGGAGCTAAAAGCCAGCTCCCAGCCATATTGGCTTTTGATTTACCAACATTTTTGTGTTTTCATTCTTGCCAATGTCTCTGGGCTTGTCTTCCGATCATTAGTCTTTCACTTCCTAATGCCACAATGTAAATGCTGACTTGTGTCATTTGCCCCAAATGCCACCGGATATGGCTCCTTCTCAGACACTGGCTCACGAACACAGCCTCCAGCCGTGAACTTTGCCTTTCTGCAGGGACTCCAAATTGGCCCTCTGACTGACAGTCAAGGAAGGAGTTTGTCTAGGAAGAGATCTAGAATCAACTGAGAAGTACACAACTTCATCAGCAGTTACTTGAATGAGTAAGTACTTTCTAGTTTTCCCGCATTTCATGTTAATTTTGCATTTCCCATTAGTCTGTATGGGGATTCCTATTTCTTGCACGCTTAATTGAGTACCGTAATTCTTGAGTACTTAATTCGCCATACTAGTGCGATCAACAAACAACCCTGGAGTTATTTCATACCATAGAAAAGGATTTGAGATTTACAAACCATTAATTCTCTCAAAACTGAGAGTTGAAAGGGAAGAGCCAGTTGTGTACTGCGGCAGGATATGGGACATCTGTTCTAGTCTGTGCAATTCTTATGTTGTGGTTGAGCACAAAGGCTTAGCATCTGTTTGACTCGCAGGCTCTGTGTTGTATGAAACGGATAACCTTTGGGCAGATGACTCAGTCTTCTAAACTTAATCTTAGAGTGTGTAAATTGGCAAATAGTAAACTACCAGTTTCATAGGTGCATTAGAGTCATTAATAGGCAAAAAGCTCTTGGAGAGGACACATTCATCTAGTTTCTAAAGAAGCTAAATGAGTCTTAGTAAATAGTAAGTTAAATACTCCACTTAACTGTAACACTTCCATAATTACTCCCAATTTTGCTGAAGTGGGTCAGAAATTGACTTTTGTAGAATTCAGACATTTCATTTTGTTTCCACCATTAACCCAAGGTAGACTGTGCAGAGTGGCTGTATTTATCACTGAGGCATGGATGAGGGAAAAGCTGAGAACTCTGGTGGATGTGGCATTAGAAAAAGAAGTTGCAAAGCAGGAAATTCAGAGCAGTTATTTATTAGACTCTTGCCTTACCTGGTTCAGTCCCCAGCACCACATATGCTTTCCTGAGCATAAGCAGGAGTGATCCTTGAGCAGAGTCAGAAGTAAGCACCAAGTATCACAAAGTGTAACCAAACTAGCTACCATTGCCCCCCCCCCCCCCACACACACACACAGTAAGAGAAAGAAAAATGCCACTGAACAATTGCTGCCTCTCCACAACAAAGTTGATAATGCTGTCACACTATAACTTGGGGATTTTCCATAGGTGTTTCAGTAACTAAGGGCTTTTCTGTCTTGGAAGGATAAGGCCTAGGGAGGTAGTGTTCTGTGTCTCTAGTTAGGCTAGTTTTCAATTAGGTCATATACCCCACGATGTTTGTGTCCTACAGAAATTTTACTAAGTTAGGGCTTCCGAGAAATTTGTCTCTGCCATTTGCTTTATTACAGCCTCCTAGCATCCTGTTATCTCATGATCCAGTCTTAGGTATAAATTTACTCATTTGTCTCAGAGAAGGAGGCATAATTTACCCATCTGTCTTAGAGGAGGGAAAGTACAGACCTCTTGGTCTCAGAAAGTGACTGGGAAATGATGATTTAGCCCGGTATTTAAGGTGAGGGAAGCCAAGAAGAGCCTCTCTAGCAACTGGCCAGGGGAAAACAGGATTTCACTTTCATTTTCAGGACCATCTGTTAATATAATGCAGGCAGATCTTTATCTTTCCTTGCTTTTCACATGCTTGCATATATTGATAATGAAACTGGTCCCCAAAAATGAAACGCCAAATTTAATTTTAGAAATCAAAAAACTTGTTTGGGAAAGGAGAGTGTTGAAATTGAAAATGTTGAGAAACAGCGGGGTGGAGCAATAGTACTGTGGGTAGGCTGTTTGCTTTGCACGCAGTTGACCTTGGTTCAGTCCTCAGCACCCCATATAGTCCCACGAGCACCGCCAGGAGTAATTCCTTAGTGCAGAGCCAGGACTAACCCCTGAGCATCACTGGGTGCAACCTCCCTTCCCCCAAGAAATCTTGTCCTTGTCCTAAAGGATAAGAGAGAGAGAAATATAATTAAAAATTTTTTATTTTTGAATATATCTGAAGAGTGCTCAGGGTGTCAGCTCAGGAAGGAATTTATTGGTCACTCTGGTATCCACCCTTCCTAAAAATGTGCTTCCTTATTCCCTGTTCCCATAAAAATTGCCTCTTGTGACCATGCAGGCAAGATGGTTACTTTGGGAACACAAGGTAATAATGCACTCGAGTTCTCTTTTGGCAGTTAAAGTGGAGGACAGGAGATAAGATAGCTGAGTTCAAGAGAAACTTTATTTGAGGAAAAAGAAAAGGAAGGAAGGTTAGGGAAGTGGAGAGGGCCCGAGAAGGGGATTTCCTTTAAGTAGGATAGATGCCATCAAGCAAAATGTGGAAAACCTTTTATCATATACATAAATATATATTGCTTTTGGGGTCACATCTGGCCATGCTCAGAGTTTATTCCTGGATCTGTGCTCAGAGATCACTCCTAGCTGTGCTCATATGCAATGCCAGCTATCGAACCTGGATGGGTCTTGTACAAGACAAGCACCCAACCAGCTGTACACTCTCTCTCACCCCAACCTTCTCTTCTATGTTAAGGGATGGGTGAGCATTCTGCATTGGATTTAAAATGTGCACTGTCACACTGTCCTCCCTTTGTTCATTGATTTGCCGGAGTGGGCCCAGTAACATCACCATTGGGAGACTTGATGTTTTTGGCATATCGAATACGTCATGGGTCGCTTGCCAGGCTTTGCCATGCAGGTGAGATACTCGCGGTAGTTTGCCGGGCTCTCTCAGAGGGGCGGAGGAACCGAACCCGGCTCAGCCTAGCCAGCCAAGTGCAAGGCAAACGCGCGAGAGGAGAAAATAAAGAGGTTGAGGCTAGCAGGATGTTTGAAAGGATTATCATCTGTTTATCCTGGGTGCAAATTCGATTCTCTGGGAAATTTTCTCTGAAGCCATCCTTTTTTTTCTAATCTTATTCCACCTATTTCCCTCCAGTCCCTCTGTTGCTAAATTACTTGTAGGAGTTCTGGAATAGGTCCCCACACCACAAGATCTCCTGAGCATCTGACTAGAAGTAGCCCCTAAACCCCACTAGTGTGGCCCCAAGACAAAACCACAACAACAATGTTAAAGTAAATAATATTTTCACCTGACAGTAATATCAAAAGGGAACAATTAAGTATATGTAATACAAGAACAAGAAAGAAGTATCTGTCAGAGGAAGAAGAGGTTTTTATTCCTGGGAAAATGGGAAATTGGATCTTAAAGAAGAAACAGAATTTCAGAAACTCCTTCTTCAAATTGGGAATATTCAATGCCAACTTCCAGAGCAACCGAGGAGGTTAAAACAAAAAAGAAGCTCTTTGTGTGTATAGAAGTACTATAATTCACCCAAAGGTTTGAAACTTGCATTGGGAAGGGTTATATCCTAAGTTCAAAAATGAAGTCCAAAAGCACTGGAATTAAGCCACGCTTTCCAATGAAAGTGACAATATTAAAAATACCTAGATGAAAAAAAATTATATGTGAGGTATCAAAAGCAAAATATGTATCATTTTAGAAAGTGTTTAAGATTCACTTGTTTTTCAAGGGTTAAGATTGTTAGGAGCTAGAAATCTTGGTGAGTGGAACTGACGTCCGTGGGCCCCACGATTGACATATATGAAGCAGGGAAGAGAAAGACGGGCACTGCCACCCAACTGCCTCTGCCACCTGGGACCCAGAGTTACTGGGTTCTGGTCTCACCTCACTGAAAGGAATTTCTGGACTAGACCAGCAGTGAAATAAACAGATTTTATTTGGAGGATTTTTAAGGTGTGGAGGGGGAGAGAGTGAGAGGAACGTACTCGAGAGAACACGGGCTTCTCCCAGGGCAGAGAGAGCCCGTACACACATACCAGCACTAGACATGAAATTACACATCTCAAAAGAGGAGAAATGTGGTCGGGTGAGGGCAACACATACGCTCCAATCGAAAGAGGCAAAGAGCACAAGGGCTAGGGCAGCAAATTCTTCGTTCAAGGTGGCCTTTATAGGGTTTCTTCAACCTGCCCCCCCCACGTGGGCTACTACCTAGGTCAAAGTCCGTTGCTAACAAGGTTACCAGGGGTGTAGGAAGTGGTGATGGTCTTCTTTGAAATTCCTTTCCTGGCCTTTTGTTCTCGCTGGAGCTTCACTGGGTCTGCCTCTGGAGCCAGGGGAGGGTCTTATCAGGCCTTAGTTCCTGTTTTCTGCAGGGCTGGCTTTTGCCATTGCCTTGGGAGGGGGCCTTCCCAGTCTACCTGCCTACATCAGAACCTCCAAGTGTTAAGTGGCCACAAGCCTGAGCTCAGCTGCCATCTGAGACACACAGAGACAGGACAGATTTTTCAAGGTTTTATTCAAATACCAAAACACACTCGTACAAGGAGTCCGTGTTGAGGGTCCTCATACAAGGGACTCGGGCACTGAGAGGATTCACAAGCCTAAGAGACCGGAACCCCCAATCGCCCTCCAAGAGAGGTTTGTAAGCCCTGTGCCCTTCTGCCTCCGTGCCTGGGGGTACGCCTTCCTCTCCAGTGACCCCTGCCAGGTGCATTCTCAAGGCCTTGAGCAAGCAAGCCAAGGGTACAGAAGCGAAACAGTGGTTAGCACATCTTGTTATATTTCCTTGAATCATCCTGTTATCTGTGGTCAGATATCTGGGCATTTGCGTTCATGCCCTTGGGGTCCAGCATGTTTTTCTTACTAGATTGTCAACTCATGACCCTGAGGCACAAAATGGAGTCTGGCTTTCCAAAATGGAGTCCTATCAAAGAGAAATTTAGTGGGAGTAGCCCAGCAACAGAACGTTTGCTTTGCATGGGTGAGGCACTGGGTTCAAATTCCCAGCTCTGCAAAAAAAAAAAAAAAAAAAAAAGGTAAGAAAAGTGAGAGCCAAAGAAAGAAAAATGTAAATCATGAATGTAAAACAAAAGAATCTGGTCACTATGCTCATATATGATAATATAACAGCTTCCCCTTTAAAGCATATTTCCAAGAATTATATCTTTTTTTATTGCCAAGAAATAGTTCATCCTATATGTCCAAGCTGTGTTTTCAAAGACTTTGATTCGTTAAGTACAGTGTAAATATCCATCATGGAGAAAAACAGAAAAATGACTTGGTTCAAGCAAGAGTTCTTCCACCGTGGTACCCCTAGCCTACGCTTTAAGCATCAATTATATAACCACTTTCCGAAAATTCATGACAAGAATTTGCTGCTAATCACTCATTCCCATCAATGATCAATATTTACCTTTAGAAAGATTGTTCAAAGGTCACAAGAGAATTTAGCTTAGGAATTTAGGCACAGTTTGATGGGAGGATAAAAGAGGCTAGAGAATTTGAAAGTGATAAGAAGCCAACACAGACTAAATCACTCTTTGTTTCTTCCCCCTGAATGTCAGGAACGCGAGAGACAAGTTTGAGCTGGTCCATTTATTGAGAACTTTAAAATGTGGCAGAGCTCATTCTAGTAACTTTACCTAAATTCATTTCACCTTTACCACTTAAGTACTCCAGAACGTTAATTATTCCTGTTTCCTTGATGAAGCTTCCGAAGTTCAGAGTTTACTTAACCTGCCCAGGCACTGAAGACTAGCAAATATTTCCGAAGCAGGATATAAATGCCCAGGGGGCGCTTAATTCTTGGTCCCTCCCTCCCAGTCCTGGGGCTTTATAGCCTCAATTCAGAGCTATCTGCATATAAATGGTAATGAATAAGGGAACTCCAATCATTTTTTTCCATCCACAGTGACACTGGTGGGGAGTGGCAGTATTAATTATGCTGGGAAATCCCAGGTGAGCGATTTTAACCACTGATCCCTGGAGAATGGCTGTATTTAACATGGGAAAGAATATTGAAAAGAAGAAAGGAGCTTCCTAGAGAACCTTGAAAAAAGACCAACGTGGGGGAAATCGCCAGAGGAAAAGAACCCCAGGAAGGATACTGGGGGGGAGGTGAGCCCCGGGGGTGTGGGTGTATCCGGGTCCCAAAGCCTGTTGAGCGAACTGCTGGGAAGAAGTCCTTGAAAAGAGCCAAAAAAAAAAAAAAAAAAAAAAGGAAAGCACTGGTGATTTACCAACAAACACGTCTTTCTTTGGTTTGGAATTGAAAGGCAATTTAAAGCCCCGGGAGGAGTGTGTGGGAGGTGAGGACCCAAAGATGACCAGAGCAAACAACCGTTGAAAAAGTGGCCTTGAAGGGGAGCCCAGAGATAGGCCTGGCCTGGAGGTGGAGTCAAAGAACTTTCCTTTCTTTCTTTTCTTTCCTCTTCTTTGTTTCTTTCTTCTTTTTTTTTTAAGCAGGAACCTTGATGTGCTTAAAGCTTAAAGAAGCCGGTCCTTAAAGAAAGCAGCGTGAAGGACAGGGGAATGCATAATTAGTCTGTCCTGGGGACAACCCTGGCACGAAATTCCTGTGGCTGTGGGAGCCGCCCCCTGAACGAGGGGACCTTGACACTCGAGGAGGTACAGCTCTGCCTGGGGGTGAGGGGGGGGCGGGGAGGGCTTGCAGGGGGTCAGGAACCTGTTGGTGGGAGGTGCCCGCTCCAAGCTCGCTTTTTCTCTGGTGTTGCAGAGGGAGGGGGTGCTTGTTTGAGGTTCCATGTGCCCGTGGCGAAGCAGGCCCAGTGCAAGGTCTTTGCTGCCTTCGTCACTGTCACTCGGTGACCAGGTCGGTGCTCCTGCGCCTTTTGGACACTAGAAGAAACGGTGGCAGCCAGCCCAAATACACACTGCGCTCAGGGGCCTGAATCCACCCGGACTAGAGTTTCCCAGACGTGAAAATCAGGTCGCGCCTTCGGTGTCTGCCTACCCCCTTCTATCTCTCAGCGAGGGTGACCGGGAGGATGGGAGGAAGTAGAGTTTCAATAATAGTTCAGGCCACAGGCACGGAAAGGAATAATCTTGTTTATCTGAATTCCTTTTCTTATTCCCTTTGGGAGGGCCTCCACTCAAGCAGATGTCTTGCTTTGTCTGTTTAATGGGGCTATTTAAATAGAGGTTTTTCCTTCTGGCCTTTGTTTTTTTACAAAAAGTTGCCTGCATATCCAGTATTTAGAATTTTATACGCGGTAATGTTCCGACATGAAATTCTTTTGTTGATATTTCATTGTCCCCAGCAAAGGATAAATTTGTTGTTGTTGTTTGTCTCGCTGGGAGGGTACAGAAAGCCTTGGATGTCTAAGGATGCAGGCTTCGCAGAGAAAGCCTGTGGTCCCGCGGAGGCCACAGCCTGAGGATCGCCCTTCTAGTCCCAATTTTCCACATATCCTTAGAGATCTGAAATATGAGATGTGTAAATAGATCATTCTGTACTAGGATGGGTGGTGTGGGGATTGGTCCAGGAATCCGATTAGTTGTTGGAGGGTATGAATCGAACACTGAATGACAAGTGTCTGTCATTGCCGCAGTAGACACAGGTGTCCTTTAAGTTGTCCTTGAACTAATGGGCTGCAGAGTTGAAATCTGTTTAACTGGTGCGATTATTGGGGAAGGGAGATTAGAGTCGACTTTGCATATATATACATTTCTTTTCGTTTTCGTTTTTGCTTTGCTTTTTCTGTCATACCCAGTGATGCACAGGGGTTACTCCTGGCAGTGCTTGGGGGACCATACGGGATACCGGGGGTTGAACCCAGGTCGGCCACATGCAAGGCAAATGCCCTACCTGCTATACTATTGCTCCAGCCCCTCATACATATATTTGATGTTTGGGGATTTTTGTTGTTTTAGTTTTCGTTTGCCACAACCGACAGGACTCAGGTTTCTCTCCTGTCTGCACTCAGGGATTGCTATCGGGGTTCAAGGGATTATATGGGGTTCAGGGATCAAACCCAGGTCAGCCACGTGTAAGGCAGTCACTCTGTCTTCTGTACTATTGCTCCTTTTTAATGTTGCTTTAGTTATCATAGTATCTCAGGACTTACATATACTTAAAACTTCCTTCTAGCGCCATTTTATAAAACAGTCTACATGGCTCTTTCCCACATAACGGATCTTTGTGGAGGAGTGGATCTAAATTTTCTTGCTCTGAATCCCTGAGTTCAGCCAGGAACAACCCCTGAGCACTGAGCCAAGAGTAAGCCTGAGCACTGCCAAGTATGGCCCAAAACCAAAATAATAAAGTAAACAAGATGTCTTGCTCAAATTGTGAGGGCTGAAGCGATAGTACAGCGGGTGGGGCATTTGCCTTGCATGCGGCTGACCCGGGTTCGATTCTTTCATCCCTCTCGGAGAGCCCGGCAAGCTACCAAGAGTATTCCGCCCACACCGCCGAGCCTGGCAAGCTCCCCATGGCATATTTGATATGCCAAAAACAGTAACAAGTCTCACAATGGAGACGTTGCTGATGCCCGCTCGAGCAAATCGATGAACATTGGGAGGACAGTGCTACAGTGCTCTAATTAAAAAAAAAAATCTGAGAAATCCCATTCTGCAGGCCATTCAAGAGAAGTTTGTTTTATGTTTGTTTTATGCCACACCTGACAGTGCTCACGGTTTACTTCTAGTTTAGGGATCACTCCTGACTCACTCCTGTGCTCAGGAACGCTCCTGCGAAGGCTGGAGGGACCACATATATGGGACGCTGGGGATTGAGCATCAGTAGACCACGATCAAGGCAAGCTCCTTGCTTCCCTGCTAGTGCTCTCGCCCCGCTCCAAGAGAAGCTTTACTTGCTTTTATTTTTTCTTGGAAAACTTGAACATGCAATTTAACTTTTCACAAGTTTTAAATCCACTTAAAAGCTAAGTAAATATCAAGATAGAAGTGGCAAAAAAGAATCATTTTTGTATTTTCACCATCACTTCCATTAAAATTAAGTGGGTCTTAGAAAGTT
>JAOXYA010079270.1:0-11373 GCA_028565675.1 Sorex palustris
TCCAATGGAGACGTTACTGGGCCCGCTCGAGCAAATCGACGATCAACGGGAGGGCCTTTACCTTTACCTTTACTAGGTAATGAGAATTATAGCAAGTATAGTAAGTAGTGCAGTGGCCCAGTATTTTATATTTTATTTTCATCCAATAGTGTTTGCTAAAATAATGTTATGTGAAAATATTATTTCACACTCCAAGGCATACTTAAATAATCACAAATTAGAGGGTGACACAAGTTTTACAAAAAAATATTTCAGACTTTATTGTTCTGCCTTTCATTGCAAATATAATGCTTGAAATTTCTTTTTTCACTCAAAGTCCAGGGCACCAGGCTTAACCAGTTTTACATTTTCACATTAACAGCATTTCTCCATATATATTACAGATTGTTTCCTGATTGCTCTACCTCTTAAAGTAGAATGTACCAGAACTGAATGTGAGACTATCTTTTCATCTCTGCTTCTACTCTCTTAGGGATCTTTTCTTCGATTTTCTTTGGAGTCATGACCAGTTCTGGGACTATGAGGTGCCAGATCAAATCCAGGACTCCCACATCCAAATACTCCAATACCCTGAGTAATCTCTCAGGTCCCAATTTGTGATTCCTCTGAATTTTAAGAGTTTTAAACCCAGCCACAGGATGGTAACATCTACATTTACCTCTGAACACTACTCGTACATTTAGATGTTGGGGAACCGTTTTTTCCCAAGGTGCCTGGACATGTCGCACACCAGGTCAGGGCAGACATGGGGCAAAAGATGATGGGTGAGTGGAGAAACACCCTCCAGGAGCAGCTGATGGCTGTTTCTTTATCACCAAATACACACATTTTATAGTGGGTCTCGGCTTACAGGACAGTCCAATCACCTAAAGGTTAGTATTCTTGATAGCACATCGGGTAGGGTGTTTGCCTTGCATATGGCCAATCTGGGTTTGATTCCTCCGCCCCTCTCAGAGAGCCCGGCAAGCTACCAAGAGTATCCTGCCCGCTCGGCAAAGCCTGGCAAGCTCCCTGTGACATATTTGATATGTCAAAAACAGTAACAACAATGTCTCACAATGAAGATGTTACTGGTGTCCGGTTGAGCAAATTAATGAACAACGGGAGCACACTGCTACAGTGCTACCTTTCCTAGGATGCTTCATCCTGGTCCAATCCCAATCAAGGCTAGATGCTGCGGTGAGGATGACATGCTAAGCATACGACAGTTTCTGTGTCTTGGGCTCATGTGACTAGGAGGTCAAGTGAGGTTCGAGGCTAGAGATGTCCAGCTTTGGGTGCTGACACCTAGTTCTTGCCAACTTTGCCCAGATACTCCCTTCCACGGGAACTTGCTTCAGGACTGCTTTGCAAGGTCTGCAAGGCTCCAGTGCTTCTAGCCATGCTCCACATTTCTGGCTGCTGTCTTTGCAGATTCTCTTGTTTGATAGGAATCTCAAAGTTCATGGATCCAAAGCCCAATTCCTGGCCTGTGTCCCTAAGTCTGCTCCTCCCAGGAGCGTCCGGGGCTCAGTCATGGCAATCCTATCCTGGAGCACCCTCGACTCAGATTATGAAACTTATTATTGACTATTCGTTTTCTTTTCTTGGTGGGCACCAGTAACATCTCCATTGTGAGACTTGATACTGTTTCTGGCATATCGAATATGCCACGGGTAGCTTGCCAAGCTTTGCTGTGTGGGTGGGACACTCTTGTTTAGCTTGCCAGGCTCTCCGAGAGGCACAGAGGAATCAAACCCAGGTTGGCCATGTGCAAGGCAAACGCCCTACCAGCTGTGCTATCAATAACACTGACCTTGAGGTGACTAGATTGTCCTGTAAGCAGAGACCCACTATAAAACATGTGTGTGTATATATAATATATGGAAGCACTGCAATGTCCTCCCGTTGTTCATCGATTTGCTTGAGTGGGCCCATGAACTTCTCCATTGTGATACTTCTTGTTATTGTGTTTGACATATCGAGTACGTCACGGGTAGCTTGCCAGGCTTTGCCATGTGAGCAAGATACTCTCAGTAGCTTGCCGGGCTCTCCGAGAGGGACAGACGAATTGAACTCAGGTCGGCCTGGCCTCCGCATGCAAGGCAAACACCTTATCCACTGTGCTATTGCTCCAGTCCATATGTGTATGTATATTTTATTTGTGTATGTGTGTGTTTGTGTGTGTGTATACATGCAGCACACGCAGATAGACCTTTGGATTTTACCTACCAGGTTCATCCATGATTCACCCACTTCTCACTCATTCCACTGCTATTATTTTGGTCCAAATCAACTAATTCCATTGAATCATGATAATAATCTTATTTGTTTATTTTCTAGTTGTGTCCAAAAAATCCTATAGTATAGTTTGAACCATCTGTTTATATGTCTTTCTGGCTCCATTCCTATCTTTATACTCCAATCTGGGTTGAGGATCCAGGTGTCTCTGGAATACATTTGTTGTTCTCCCTTGTCCTTCTCTGTCTACACCCTGTGAGCAATCTGGTATCCGTGGCTTGTGGCTTGTTTAGCTTCCCTTCTAGCTGCAGAGGCCCTGGTGGCACTTCAGCCTGAAGCAGCTGTCATTTCTGCCTAGGCTGCTCTTTCTCCAGCTGTCCTCACTTGCTTTAAGTTTTTGCGAATATATCATCTTCTCAGTGGCCCTTTCCCGGAACCTCTATTTAAAACCATTTCCACAGCCCTCGTTATATCCCTCTTCCTCGTTATAATTTTCTCCACTTTCTAAGTTCCAAAAAACAACTTTCCTGAGAGAGTGGCAGCGTGAGTTTCTGGAGTCATTGAGGATATGGAAGGTTTGTCCTTTTGGGGAGTCTAGATTATAGCTGCCACAAAAATAATAGTAACTCTCCAAATAAGTCTAGAAACAATGGTTTTCTTTTTGCTTGAAAATATATGGTTCATGTATTTCACACCTTTTCCTCATTTTTTAAGCATTGCTGTAGCACTGTAGCACTGTCTTCCCGTTGTTCAGCGATTTGCTCTAGTGGCTACCAGTAACATCTCCATTGTGAGACTTGTTGTTACTGTTTTTAGCATATCAAATACACCAGGGGAGCTTGCCAGGTTCTGCCATGTTTGTGGAATAGTTTGCCGGGCTCTCCGAGAGGGAAGGAGGAATAGAACCTGAATTGGCCACTTGCCAGGCAAATGCCCTACCTGCTGTGCTATCACTCATCGAGCATTTCTAGAAATGAAAAATTGTACAGGTGCCAACACCATTCGCTCTGCAGTGTTTCCAAACTTAACTGACTTGAAAATGAAAGGAAAACTGCCCCTAGAAGAGAAATTAAGTTGAATATTGTAAAAGTTAGGAAGTAACTGAAATTTAGAAAATTTAAAGTAGAAATTTAAACTGACCTAAATATTGTCCCATAAAAGGCCAACTTAAGTGAGGATCGCACAAGAAAACAGATGTATTGCTGTGATAACCCACTGGTATATTCTGTTCATTTAGTAAAAGCTGACCAGGCACTCCAGTTTAGAAGCAGAAAAAGGTCCTCACTAACTTATTTCTTCTCCAGACTTCTTGGTCTTCTGTTGTCATCATGTTTGTTTTTATTTATTTTTTGGACCAAATCACCACCGTGCTCTGGGTCTACTCCCAGGCCTGTGATTGGGAATCACTCCCTGCAGTGCTCAAGGCCTTGCCGTGCTGGGGATTGACACTGGACACAAAACCCGGAATTAGCTCTTTGGGCTTTCTATACATTCGACATGCACATCCCAAAGTGCCCCAGAATCAGCTCTCTCATGAAAAAATATTTGAATGTGGGAAGTAGACAATCTGAAATCAATGTCACCAAACAGAATCTTCTGAAAGTGTCTTTAACATGGAAGCTGCTGGGTCCTGAGACAGTAACACTGCAAATATCTCAGCTGCACACTCAGCGGCCTCCAGAGATTTTCTATGATTCAGTTCACCAGGACTAGTGCAACTAACTGCTTCCTCTCTGCTATAGCAGAATTGACCGGAACCCCCTATAGTGACGGTGCTAAGAAATCCCTCTGGGACACATTCTGGCACAGAAGTGCTCACAGATTAAGACTACTGGTATTAATCTAAGAAAGTGTTGCAGGTAGATTAAGGTGAGAAATTCAAGGCGATCAACGTGAGCTATGGGTGTCCTTTTACATTGAGAAGTACGTGTCTTTTCTAGTTGGTTTTACATAATCTCATTGCAATGATTTTAACTGAAACAGTGAGAGAGAAAGAGAGAGAGAGAGAGAGAGAGAGAGAGAGAGAGAGAGAGAGAGAGAGAGAGAGAGATGGAGGGGGGAGAGAGGGAGAGAAAGAAGGAAAGAGAGAGAGAAGGGAGAGAGAGACGAAGACAGAGAAACAGAGAAATAGAGAGAGACAGAGAAAACCTTGATTCAAGAGGGGCACCTGGCACTGTACTTTGTACTCCTGGGGAGAAAACTGTTCTTTTCAAATGAATCTCAAAGCATGCAGAATCCCTGCGGGGCCTGATCTTCATCTAGGCTTGCCTAACAGCCACAACTTGCTTACACAAGTTTTTCAAAACTGAAGAGAACTGATTTCAAGGACGTCAGAACAAGCTCAGAAGTCAGCACAAACGGGAACTCGGAAACCTCAGAGGGCTGCAGTCTGAGGTGGAGGGTGTGGTTCTAGATGAGATCTGGCGTCTTGTTTCTGTCAACTAGCAGCAACCAACATTCTCTACGGGAGGTGACATTGCCAACATTTGTCTGTTTCCTGGAGGCTGGATAGCCAGGATGAACTTCTCTGCAGACTCAGTGTGTGTGTGGGGGGGGGGAGGGGAGAGAGTGGCGAGGTAAAAGGGGAGAGAAAGAGGGAAGGGAGAGAGGAAGAGAATGGCAGGAAAGGAGCTCTAATTTCTGGTTTTCTCCCGAGGTCCCTGATCTCCCCATAGTGACCTATTCTCATAACCTCATGTAAGTCTAATTACCTCTCAAAGCCACACCCCAAATCACGTCACATCTGACTTCAGCTATAAATTTGGACAGACTCGTAGATTAATTTCTCAGCATTTTGCAAGCAACAGAAGTCCTGAGATCAATTTATAAACCGAGGGAACAAAACAGTATCTTAATAAGGCTACTTCAAAGAATTTATACAATGCACATGTTATGTAATTTATGCCAATATGTGGCTTAAATAAAATAGGAGCTTAATAGCTTTGTTGTTTTTTTGTCCGAGGGTGTTTAATATTTTCTCCCCTGGAATGTAAATTCCTGTAGATGAAAGTTGCTATTTTAGTATTCTTTAGCCAACAAGTCTTAGTATGGTTATTGCCAAGTAAAAGTAAATGAACATGATGAACATGCCTGGAAAGAAAACTCGAAGAACAGATGGTTAGAAAGGAAACAAAAGTCAACATGCTATATCTTTAGTAAATGACCCTAAATTTCTTTTTCTGGCAAAGTTGACTTGTTAAGAACTATAAAAGTGAGTTCCCTCTCCTCTCTCTCTCTCTCTCTCTCTCTCTCTCTCGCTCTCTCGCTCTCTCGCTCTCTCGCTCTCTCTCCTCTCTTTCTCTCTCTAAGACACACACACATATACACACACTCACTCACACACATTCTCTCACAGACACACACAATTTCTCTCTCTCTCACACACAAACTTTCAATGCTAGTACATTCATTTTTCACAAAAATACAATTTGATACCCAAGCCTTGCTGGGGAAACACATATTAACTGAGTTGAAATAATTGCTTTCATTTTCTTCTCTTTTTTTTCCCAAGAGTTCTGACACATGCTGAGTTGAAGAAATATGACCTCCTGCACGTGTTTTCCATAAGGAATATGTTTGTTGTATGGTCACTGAGTTAAAAGCAAGCTTAATTCCCTGGGGCACAAAGGTAATTTAGAAAATGAGCCAGAGGAGTCCGAACTGCTATTTCTCAGTCTGCTTTCACCATCGACAGACTCATTTTTACAGCAACTGGAGAGATATTTAGGTGAGACAGACACCCCAGGGACCAAGGTGGAAATGCTGGTGTCCGTGGGCATTATGTCATGCTCACCAACATCTTCTAATAACTTGGTTTCAAATTTAAATAAATTTTCTGCATTATGGTCTCGTGCCTAAGTTTAATCCTGGTGGAGGCCAGGCAGAAACTTTTATCCTACCTTTGCTGCAAGTCTTTGCTTCGCCCTTACTTGGATATCAATTATCCTTACTTGGATATCAATACCCTTGAGAACCTTCTATTCATCATGGTAGCAGTGGGAGAGGGAAGAGGTTCCCCTCATGGGTGCTTGGACCACCATGTCCTGAATCCCCACCAGCAGGGCTGTAGCTTGGATTCAAGAGGGACACACCCTCTGGAGCTCCTTGAGTGGATCTTGGATTCTGAGATCTGCACAGGGAATCGCTCTATGCAGGCACTGCCAAATCTGCCCTCTGGGCTATTGTTTACCTTGCTCTGTCTCTTCTCTTTTGATGCAGTCTCTGGGGTATCTTTTCCTCAGAGAACTATCTAGATATTTTGATGAGATCAAGGTTACTTCCTGCAGTTCACTTTTATTCTGTGGAATTTGCATATTGGTTGGGCGTTTTCACTAGGCTGGGGAGGGGGTTCAGGTAACATTTTCCCCAAATGCAGTAACTGGCATAATTTAATACGTCAAGCTGAAGGGATTGGAGGAATGAGAGTTATAGGCTGGACAGTCTGATCTTATAAATGTAGGCAGGTTATAAGATTCCCATGGGGTGGCACCCCTTCCTCTCAGTGCCCTCTAAATCCTGAGGGAAGTTCCCCAGGTTTAGAAGAGGTAACTCCAGGGGAATCTGAGCTCCCCCTCTCCAACTCTACCACATTGCACTTAACTCAGACCTTTGTCCTCTCAACTTACCCCCCAATGTCTCCTTCTTCATCAAACACACTAAGAAAATATCGGCATTAACCATTCACCTTTGGATTTTGAAGGTTCTTGTGTCTCTTAAACATTATATTAAGTAAATTCATATACATTGCCCCTATCAAAACGCTATTTCTTAAAGAGATGCAGTTAAAACCTACAAGAGTACAAAGAAAAGAATCTGTTCTCCTGGTTAGTATTTTGCTAAAATAAGTGCTGTTATTAACTTAAGAATAGCTGTGGGGGTGGGGGGATAGAAGGTAAACAAAAAATATCTCATTATAACTTTATTATCGAAGAAGTTAAGGATCCTTTAGCATTCTTTTAAGAAAATTTATTTTGAAATTATAAATTTTCTGTTAGTAGTTCAAAGATGGTATGATCTTTTGGAAAGACTGATTTTCTTTTTAAACTTTAGCTCACCTTCATTTGAATATGTTCATTTCTAGTTCTCTGGGAAGTTTAATCAAAATGCAGGTAAGTTATACTTTTTAAAAAAGTAATAATCATTCTTGGAGTCTTGAATCACTGGACATTACTCCTTAAATTCTTGAGCAATTTAGTTTTTGGGAAAGAGATATTTAGCTTGAAGACACACCAGCACCATCGACAAAAATATAGAGCTTTATCACTAGCCATGCAGAGAGAAAATGTCCTTTAGCTATTTGAATAGCTTTATTTATCTAGCAGTCATTCCCTTTGATTTTGTGTTTCTATAGAACAGTTTTAAAACAGCTTAAGTCCAAAGGAAGGAACAAACATTCTCTTTTAAAAGGATGCTAATAATCCCTTGAGCTGGTCCAATTCCTCTTGAACATACAAATCAGCTGTTGTACATTCTACTTCGTGACTTTGTTTTGCATCAATTGCTTGCACTTTCAACAGTTTATCCACGGGATAAAACCAGGCACACTCAGGAAATTAAAAAATGTAGGCAGTTCCACATGTATACTTTTTCCAACTTTCATAAGCAAACCTGTTCACTCTGAAGCTCATACAATGAACTTGGATTATCATATAAAAGGAGTATTTTTCCTCTCTACTTCCTCTATGCTTTTCTTTTTTTAAGACTACAGTTTGGGACTGGAAAGATAGCGCTGGGTTTCAAGAGGCTGACTTGGTTTCTATTCCATGCACCACAGGGAGTAATCCCAGAGCTCAGAGCCAAGTGTAAGCCCTGAGCACTGCCAGTTGTGGCCCCAAACAAACAAATAGACTAAAGTTTGACTAAATCTCATATCATTTTATTCAAACTTTCAGTTAATAATTTGTTGGCTTACCAGAAAACGGCAAGATATACTGCCAGAAGTAAATATTCATTTTCTGAGTGATTTTGAATACTGAGGCTTTTCAGTATTGAAAAGCTTCAATACTCCTTTGCTTTTCACCAATGAAAAGGAAATCAGTTACATGTTTGTGTTCACATGTTATGGTTTTGTCTCATCTTTAAAGCATCCTGGCCCTCTAGAGCTTAGTAGTAGCAGGTTGAGGGCTTAGTAGTTGAAATATTTGCATGCCTGCTAGCCAACACTTATCTTTCCTTTGTACATTGAGATAGGAAACAAACCAACTCTTTCAGACCATTGAAATGACTAAATCACTCTGATGCCTCATCTACTACGCAGAAACCTCTCCTCGCTGACAAGTTTCTTTCCTCTCTCCACCCTCCCACCCCCTTCCAGGACTCTAAATGAAAACAGATTTGCAAGAGTCAAAACCATCTTTAGAATAAGATTCTCTCTTACATCATAAATCTTCTAGGAGTGTTGGAAATGGTGGATCCTGAGAACGATTATCTTTCATTGCCGTATGGCTTTCAATGCTAAAGACGAAACAGAGCAGTTCTATTCTTCATAAAACTACAATCCAGTGATCTCTGACCCTTCTCTCATCCGGTCCCCAAGAATTTCTCATTCCAACAGTTACAGCACAGGGTGGGGGCAAAAAGACCAGCATTTACAAGCATTTTGCTTCTGGCAAGTATCATTGTAAAGAATTCACTTCCTGAGGGTGGTTTACATGAGCTGTCTTCTCTTGCTTTTTTATTTCCCTTCACCCTTCCCACTCTTTTCACAGCAGAATTTGGTTTTAACTATTACATTCATTGCTGCTTCCGGTCTCTTTGGCTTTCTATTTTCATATCCATGGGAGTGGAATCTGTTCAGAAATCAGAAAAAGATTCCCACCATCCGCCACTGTCATCTCTGCACCCTTGTCTTAGAGAAGGATTGGCATAATTAACTTAGAAGTCAAAAGACATTAAAAAATAGTAAATGTTACCTCTGTCAAAAGTGTTTTTTAATGTTGGTTTATGTCCCAAGATATATGGTCTATTCTAATTAAGAATTATGTTATCTTGTTATTTTCGGAAAGGGACCACACCCAGCTAGCTCAGACTTTATTCCTGATGAAGTGCTCCAGTTCCCAGGCAGTGGTATCAGGAGTGAAACAGGGATAGGCCGAGTGCAAGGCAAGCATCTTATCCCTGTACTACCTCCCTAACCCCTATCTTGCTATTTTTTAAAAAATACTAGTTTGTATTTCTCATGCTTCATTATTTTTATAAGCAATTTTTTTTCTTACTCAGAAGGCATATGTATAAAAACCCAATTTTCGTCATCTGTTTGGCCCGAAAATCAAAGGGAGAATCAACTTTGAGGTCAATACCTTAGAACAACAATTAATTTAGTAATTAATTTAGTAATTAATTTAGTTAGAAAAGTCAATGTGTCCACAAACCATAAGGAATGATACAGAAGAGAATAATGATGGTAAGTGTGGAAAGGCTTTTTTTTGGTTGTTTTATATTTAAGCAAATAGCATTGAGAGGTTATTCTCTAGCTTGAGAAAATTTCCAATTACAAGTAAAATTACATTGCTCTCATTAAAAACAGCACTGGTTCAAAAGGGAAAGGGCAACTGCAATTTAGCCTTGCAACTACATTTATTATATTTTAATATTATCTACACCAACATATTTTGAACTCTAACAGAGTTTCAGTAACCTCTCTTTTCAATAAAGTAAAAGAAAGCCAATTAACTCTTGTTATTTTTAAAGGAAATTAACTATCCTCATTTCAGTTTTGGTAATATGCTTATACTTGTCTTGTTATTTCTGTTTCTTATGATCTATTTTCTTATTTTTATGGTTGCTATAGGGGAAATTGCCATGTTTTTCCGTTGAAATTTCAGCGGAAGTACAGACTAGTAAGAATATCCTAATCTGTTTGCTTGGCATTAATGTTCTGTGGAAGACTAGCCAGGTTTTCTGACCCAGGCAACTTTCTGGTAAAATCAGTGGCCGCTGTCTTCAATATATGCTCTAGGTTCTATTTCTTCTTGATGTTTGCAACAGAAAGTGTTCCCCAGGACTATGCAGTTGAGGCAAATGCTGAAATCTACCTTGTGGGAGAGAGTGGAAGGATGACACAGCTTTGCGGGTTGAATTGAAGAATGTCACTGAGTACAGTGGAGAGGCTGGGGTCTCGTGAAAGTTTATAAAGACGCCTTTGTCTTGATGGACAATCTAAAACTTTCTACAACCTGAGGGCTAAGTGTGCTCCTCAAACTTTTCCACTGAAAAACCAAGGTCCAGATAAGTTAGTGTGTCTGTGTATGCATTTATACTTCTGTACATTTAAGCAGATCTGCCTTATGACACTTTCATCAGCACCAGGCTGACCAGTATGACAAGGTCCTTATTGGCATTGCCATATGGTCTAGGTGAAGAGTGGGCTGATCACTTCAGCCATTTTCATCACCCCACACCAACTCAGAACTAATTCCTCAGCACAAATCCCTTTGGGAAGCCCCATGTTACACTATCTCTTGAATTGTTTTCATTGAGCAAATACATGTCAGATAAGACAAAAGGCAAACACGTCTTTCTGCAGCCTCATAATTTCATCAGTTCTTCATCAATTCAGCAGAATCAATGATTCTTTTTACACTTAATAGATGTTGTTGACGTCAGCTCTTTTTAATATGTGGTCTAACATATTAAGAGTTAGTATATACTTGATATTTATACTTACTACTTTTATTTACTGAGAAATACTTTCATTTACTTATTATTACTGGTGGGTTGGGTTTTGTCCATACCTTGTGGCACTTGGGGTCTACTCTGACTCTATGTTTGAGAGACACACTCATGCAGTGCTAGGAATCAAACAAGGGTTGCTGTGTGTAAAGTGCCTTAATCCCTATGCTATCTTTTGGCATTTTACTTTTGTTTTAATCTTTTCACTTTTGCTGAATTTAAAAATCTATATCTATTCTGCAGGTTAACACTTCAAACTTTAACAACTTCATTGTTCCATGAGTTCAAAATATGTAGAATTAAGTAGATTCCATCACTATATATCTATATATCTATATGGTCTCTCTCTCCATATATAGAGTATATATATATATATATATATAGTATACATATTATATATATATATAAGCCGGCTGCGATAGCACAGCGGTAGGGCGTTTGCCTTGCACGCAGCCAACATGGCCGACCCGAGTTCGATTCCTC
>JAOXYA010079296.1:0-11372 GCA_028565675.1 Sorex palustris
CTCTCGGAGAGCCCGGCAAGCTACCGAGAGTATCTTGCCCGCATGGCAGAGCCTGGCAAGCTACCCATGATGTATTCAATATGCCAAACACAGTAACAACAAAGTCTCACAGTGGAGACGTTACTGGGCCTGCTCGAGCAAATCGATGAACAACGGGAGGACAGTGACGTGAGTGACGTGACCAAACTCTACAGATAATTATTCCAAATGGAAAGTGAATGTAAAGCTCTGGGTCAGGATGGAACAGAAGACACCAATGCACAAAGGATCAATAGAAATAGATTGTGAACCCACATTCAGAAGAATAAAAGAGGGATTCATTTCTTCAATCATGAATCACTAATAATACTAATGAATTATTCAACTAATCAATTACTCAACTACTAATAAATGAATGCATACTACACCCAAATCACTATTGAAGGATTTGGTAGATAGAATATTTTACAATAAAGACAAGTCTGTATTTTAATGGAGGAAAGAAGAAATACAAAAAATGAGCACATAAGAACATGTGTTTTAGAGTTGGAATAACCTGGTTTCAAATCTCAGCTGTGCTTCTTACCATCTGTATTTTGCTTAACCTTGTTGTGACTATTTTCCTCTCTGCAAAATTTAGATTAGGAATGCCAACCCTAAAAGGTTGTGATAAAAATATGAGAAAATGTGTGTTCTTGACTGGCATCTGGAATACAATATGCATTTTATTATATGTGCTTGATTAAAATTGGCAGGATTAAAAAATATTGGCAACCAGAAGGGTCCAATAAAAGGGATATAGTAGAGGACTGTGGAAAGATAGTACAGTGGGTAAGGTGTTTGCCTTGCATGTAGCTGACCTGGGTTTGATTCCTGGGATCCTATGTGTTCCCCTGAAAACTTCCAGAAGTGATTTCTGAGTGCAAAGTCAAGAATAACCTCTGGCCATCACTAAAATGTGGCCCCCAAACAAACAAAAAGGAATTTAGTGGAATTCAAAGCACTTTGGAAGCATGTACCAAAAAATACAAATATATTTCTAAAATGCATCAAGCATATACAAAAATAGAATATAAGTATTTTTAGATATATTTGCATATCATTTATGTATTATATGTATGTGTGTATGTATATATGTATTTATTTGAGAGAGTTTTCTGAGCAGTGCTTGGGAGGACCTGGGTCCATTCTGGCAGTACTCAGACAACTGGGCCCAGTGTTTCAGTTCAGGTGCTATGGTACTGTACAGACCTAGTAATACTGAGTGCCTCCTGTGATGTTCAAAAATTAAAGCATGTCATTGTGCATGCAAGGCATGCACCCCTGCCCTACTGTTTTAACTCAGCAAACCTTTATATACTTATTTATGGATACATTAATACGTGTATATTTACTTATTCAAATGTATACTAAAACAATGATATGTGCACAATATGTATCACATTAAACAACATATGAGAGCATTATGTATTAAAATATATCTATATTTCATGTGTCTATATATCAATAAAGTGAGAAAGGAGACAAGATAGATGCAGATAAAGAGATCATAATGTTACAGACTTCCAGAACACAGTCTTTGGCTAAGATAGCATGATGAATATTCTTTGCTCTTCCAATGGAAGGTATTGCCAATGGGATTAAAAGTTTTCCCCAGACCCTACCTAGATGAACAAAATCAATGTTAATGCCTCTGGTTCTCTTTCTACTAAACTTTCATGGGATCTACACTTGTGTCTTTAAATACTCCTTCCTAAATTATGATAGTCCTTCCTACTCGTAGAGATTGAATTTAGGTTTCATCTATAGATTGAATAGATTCATATATCTCTATTTTGCTATCTATGGATTTATTATTAAACTCATGACTAAAGAGTTGGAGAATTTTATTACTTGCCCCAAATATAAGAATGAGAGAGATTTCTAGTTCAAGTGATGCTCAAGAGCCTGGGAACCTGGGAAATTCTTTCAGTGATTGTTGGCTAATGGGACAAGATTAGTTCAATGATCTAAGAATGCAGTGCTACTCAGCCCCTAGGTGCTGATTTTAACTGGGTGTGCAGAAGCATCAAGTTCATGTCTTGCAGTGCTTGGGAACCTCACCTTAAAGTTCCTCCTAAGCTTCACCTGAAGACAAAGACAAATTGGTGCTGGGGATTATTTTTTATTTATTTATTTATTATTATTTATTTATAGAATCATTGTGAGAAACAGTTACAAAGCTTTTATGTTTGA
This sequence comes from Sorex palustris, assembly GCA_028565675.1. Taxonomy (NCBI): domain Eukaryota; kingdom Metazoa; phylum Chordata; class Mammalia; order Eulipotyphla; family Soricidae; genus Sorex; species Sorex palustris. The sequence continues at coordinate 2,215 of JAOXYA010079296.1, forward strand.
GTTTTAGTCATAAAGTGATTGAACACCCATTCCTCCACCAGCACACATTATAGACCACCAATGTCCCCAGTATACCCTCCCCCCATCCCAACTCTCCCCCTGCCTCTATGGCAGAAAATTTCCCCCATACTCTCCCTCTACTTTTGGGCATTATGGTTTGCAATACAGATACTGAGAGACCATCATTTTTGGTCCTTTATCTACTTTCAGCAAACATCTCCCATCCTGAATGATTCCTCCAACTATCATTGACTTAGTGATCCCTTCTCTATTCCAGCTGCCTTCTCCCCCCAGCTCATATGACAGGGTTTCAACCATAAAGCAGTCTTCCTGGTTCTTGTCTCTACTGTCCTTGGGTGACAGTCTCAGATTATGTTATTTTATATTCCACAAATTAATGCAGTCATTCTATGCCTGTCCCTCTCTTTCTGACTCATTTCACTTAGCATGATACTCTCCATGACCCTCCTCTTACAAGCAAATTTCATGAGTTCATCTTTCCTAACAGTTGCATAGTATTCCATTGTGTTGATGTACTAAAAGTTTCTTTAACCAGTCATCTGTCCTTGGGCACTCAGGTTGTTTCCAGATTTTGGCTATTGTAAACAGTGCTGCAATGAACATGCAGGTGCAGATGTCATTTCTTTTTTTTTAACGTCCTAATGCTGATAATTTTATTTTGGAATGGTAAGAAATATATTTTATTTCCATTTTAAACTTTTAAAAAAAATTTTATTAGTGAAATACCATGAGGTACATTTGTAGACTTACAAATTTTTGTGCTTGGGTTTCAGTTATACAATGATTGAGTACCCATCCCTCCACCAGTGCCCATTCTCCTAAATCTTAATTCAGTCCATGTGGCATAATTTAGGAACTGACTAGTTTCTAGGCCAATCGAAACACAAATGATTAACACAAAAGCTTGGGGGGGGGGGTGCATAATCACAATAAAATTGGCAAAAGCATCTCTTAACTAATCTGCAATTTGGCTAGATTTACTGGTCCTTTACTATGAAAGTACCATCCTAGTGTCAATTGTCTGAGTATATCCCTTAGTGTGAAATTCCAAAGTTCTGGGGACCTCCCAGGACAGTGTATTCCAAAAGCAAGACCTGCAGGGGTGCTTGAAGGAGGTGAAGAGGCAGAGGGGGCAGGTCTCTCTTTAGCAGCTGCTCTGCCAAATCACCAAAAGAAGCCTCAGCCAAGAAATGGCCAAAAGCAAGCCCAGCGGCCATCTCTTGTGGGAGAATAATGTTAAATCTCCTCTGCTGCACCTGTCATTTTTCTCCTTTGTTTTTAATTTTCCAGATGTCATTTGAAAATCAGTAAATATATTTAGATATATTTCAGAACACTGGATGAAATGTTAACTAAATACATTTGCATGAAAATGACTATGCAGATTATTTTGACTCATTTTAACAATAACTTAAGGTTATAAAAAGCTAATTGCTACCTCAAAGCATTGTTATATCTGAGATAATATGAATGCACTTTATGAATTATAAGGGGCTACGGAGCTATTATTATTACTTGTACCATTACCTTTAACATCATTAGCTACAGATTTGTTTTTAAAAAACTAATGGAAATAGAATAATGTGCTTTAAAGCATATACTAGAATCACTGTGTGCCTCTTGAAGGTTTTGTAGATACCTATTGCATGTGCAGTTTATGATAATAATAGAATGTTCTCAAACACTATGTACTTGACAATCTTTGTGCAGTGTTATCAACTTTTTTAAGGGACTTTGCAAATCTTGATTATCATAATCCAGTTAGATAAACAGATGAATCCCACTTTACATGGAAAAATATTTGACACTGAGGTTAGATATTAGTATGCTAAAATCGTGTATTTATAATGCCAATGATGACATGGAGATATCAAAAGTCTTTGAAATGCAAGATGTTTACCACTTATCATGTTATCATTTTAATTATATGATTATTAACCACTTAGCACACTGAAATGTTTACTCTACTAATTACAAGTTTTCCCAACAATGTCAACAAAACTCAGAAAGGTGTTGAAAATGCTCTCATCCAATCTGCAAATATTTACATGTGTCTATACTGAGGAGAATGAAACCACACTGGGGGTGGCCCCTATAAAGTAAACAAATAAATAAAATGCAGTTTTGCAATAATAAGCTTTTGGCCGGCTGTGCAAGGCAAATGCCCTACCACTGTACTAAAAAAAAAAAAAAGAAAAAGAAACAAACACTGATAGGTCCTGGGAACTGAGGTGCAGCTGCAACCACCTGTGTCCTCCAAACTGGGACTGTCACAAAGTACATAAAGACAGTACTTTGAGAGACACTTTCAGGATAGGGCAATACATCAGGCCCAGGAATGGAGCATGCAAGATTGCAAATGCTGGAGCTATGGCCTCCGGCCTCCCTGTTTGCAAATCCTACCAGCTGGCTTCCAGTCTCCATGATAGAAAAGCTCTCCTGGAGAGAGCTCTGCCTCCTCGGGGTTCCAAGGTGACAGGAGAGCTGGCACCAAAGGCCTGTGCAGACCTCTCATCACCCTGAGCACAGCCGAAGAAGCTGTGACAGCACCCCACCACTTCCCTTTCACAGACAGCTGCAGTAATGGCAAAATTGGGACCTGGGGCAATTGGGCTTCTGCAAAGCTCCTTTCTGGCAGAGAGCAAGGACCCTATAGCTTAACAGCTAAAAAATGAAAGTGAAAATATAATATTGAAGCATGGCTTTTCCCAAAATACTCTCTGAGCGTGTCCGTGAGATTCTAAACTCAGAACCAGCAGAACGGAAGTCTGTCTGGGACACTCACACCTTATCCATTGCCACCCTCCCAGTCCCAACAGAGCGTCCCAGACACTTTGAGATGCTCCTTGAACTTAACAAAGCAGGCAAAATAGAACTCCATCATAATTGTCCCTAGGTAAGATACTTGCTCTACCACCATCCTGTTAAATAGTTGCTTTAGGCTCCCTCAAATTTTAGAATGGATTATGGGATGACTCAGATGACACATTACTTTAAAATACTTTCCAAGTAAGTCTGAAATGACAACCATTTTTTCTCTCTAATTTTCACCATAATGCACAAAGACTATGAAAACCATTCTCCAACACTTAGTGCTACACTCAATCTTAATTGCAAAAATTGCCACTGTGACAACTAAATATTTGGAGAGTGCTAAGTCTTAGCTTGTGAGAATTGGAGGATGGAAATCTGATTCAGATCCTTCTGACCTTTTTTATTCTCCCTGGTGTTGGGAGAGGGGTGGTATTGAGCCACACCTGGCTATGCTCAAGATGCTGTGCTCACACATCACTCCTGGCAGTGTTCAGGGAACCATATGACATGTCAGAAGTCAAACTGGAGTTGGCTAATGCAAGGCAAACACCTTAACCATCTCTGTACAATTTCCCGCTTTTCTTAGCATTTCTATTCCTGGACTACAAGGAGTCATCTCAGGAGAAAGTGATAGGTCAGGGAAAGGACCACTACAACAGTGACAGAGGGCAGTGATCACTCTGGATGACGACTGGGTGATGAAAGGAGGTAAAGTGATATGCATGATACCTTCTCAGTAATGGTATTACAAACTACAGTGCCTAAAAGGAAAAAAGTATCTGCCAAAGAAGCAGGCTGGAGGGTATGGGGGGCGTGGGGGTGGAGGGAAGTGGACACTGGTGAAGGAATTGGTGTTGGAACGTTGTACACCTGAAGCTGAATAATGAAGAACTATGTAACTCCGTGATTCACAGTGACTGAATAAAAAGGAAAAAGTTTATGTACAAGAAAGAAGTCTGCTTAGGAGCTGGGGGGGGGCGGGGGGAGGAGCACCTAGAACAGTGAGTCTCCAGTGTCCATTCCCACCTGCCTGATGCACAGGACACACACCCGAAGCAGACACAACGAGAAGCACACTTTCAGCTGCTCTCTGTGAAAATTTCTTCCTCCTCCTAGGATCCACCAGCCAGAAATCGCTGCATCCATGCAGGTGGTCTGACTCTAGTGAAGGATGCTGAAAGTGGGGGAGTCTTAACAGGAGGTTGTACAGGGAAACTCTCGGAAGTTCTGACTTCATTTTTGCCGAGAGCCTCAAACTGCTCTAGAAAGCAAAATCTACTTAAAACCACAGAAAGTTGTAGCCTATGAGCTCATTCTGTGGACAAAAGCCTCAAGTTTCGAGTGTTTGCTTAATTTTTGGGGGTGGGAGGGGAACCATACCTCATGATGCTCAGGTATCACTTACTCCTGACTCTGAGCTCAGAGAGCATCTTGATGGGACTTGGGGGAGATATATGGTGCCGGGAATCACACCCGGTCAGCCATGTGCTTTAAACCCCTTGAGCAACAGTTACATTTTGAACCCAGCTACTCACATCAAATCTCTTGTATCCTGCCTTCTCTCCAAGAAGCCTCTGAGAATTGTGTCTCCTTTCAGAATCCACAGTAATCCTCTACAAATTTATTCTTTTCTTTTTCAAATTTTATTATCATAAAGTTCACAATAATGAATTACATTCAATATTGCAACACCAATCCCACAAACATTACACCTTCCCACCACCATTATTTCTAATTTTCCCACCACCACTCAAGCCTGCCCCACAGACAGATGCTAGATAATCTATTTTGGATTGTTTGTTATGAATAGTATGAGATGTCACATGGCCACTTTTGCAGCCGCACACTCCTGGAATTCTAAAATTTTAAATAATTAGAGTTTGGGAAAAAATCTCTGCAACGAGCAGCCTGGTTTCGAGATTATTTGTGAGTATCTGAATTATGGCCATTAATGCGCTTAAATGGCACCCAGAGCAGCTCATGGGCATGATATCCAGGACCACGTCGGGGCAGGGAAATGAGAAGGAGTGGCCCTTAGCCCATCCTCAATCTCTAAGGCCTGGAGTTTGCAGTCACTGGTCCCACGTACATGGATCCTCTACAAATTTAAAATCAGTTACATCTCTGACTGCCTCCCCTCACCATTTCACTCACAGTAAAAATCAAAGTCCCCACATCATTTGGCTCCCATGTCCCCTCCCCAGTCTCTCCTCTACTGTCCCCCCCTTGCTCCCTGCTTGACCAGACACATTGGTCTCCACTTACGCACTTCAGAAGTCTAGAACACATTCCTTCTGTGGGAGAGGCTCTTCCCCAGACAAGGGCCTGACTCTGCCTTCTCCAGATGCAATTCTGAGCATAAGTCCTCTCAGTAAAGCTGCCCCAGCCACCTCAGTATCACCTCCACAGCTGCTCAGTTGCTGGACCCCAGACAGCTGTTTCCCTCAGCACTTTGCACTGTGAAACATATACTTAGCACCACCACTAGAAGAGAAGCCCCATGCAGAAGGCACACAGGGGATACCCCACAAACTCAGCTTAAAGAGTAAACATACCTGGGTGTCTCTTCTATTTGTACAATGGACTATATTTTCATTGAAAGGAATATTTCAGGGATAGAAGCTAGCACAATGGTTAGTGTGGACGCCTGGCCTGTGCCTGGCCCAAGCTCAATTCCCAGCATGACATGGTCCCCAAGGATGACTGAATGCAGACTTGCTGGCCCCAGAACAGCCAAGGTGACCTGGGTATCTCCAGCACTGCATACAGGGACCAAGCAGAGTACCGCATCCTTGGGCCTTTGTGCTAAACCACCAGTCCAACTGTCTGAGAATGGCTGGTGGGGCCCCAAACTTCCTAAGCAACATTTTGGAGGCCTCCAGAAACAAAGACAAAAATAACTATAGGTCCTTCCCACCCCGCCGAGGCCGAGAGTTGCCCCCCACAAGCAGCTCTCCAGCATGGCCATGGCCCCAGAGGCACATGGACCTAATTTGGAGCCCAGAAACTTTCGGCAGAAATGTGAATGGACTATTCGTTGAACTATGGTGCCGTGCCCCACCCAGGAGGGAAAGGGTATCTGTCTCTTCTGCCTGACACCCCCGCCCCCCGGGAAGCACGATGGCCGCCGCCTCAGAGCTTATTGGACAGCCAGGTATGAGCCGGTGGTGACAGGGCAACTGTGGCCCCATAGGATGGGGGGCGGAACCAGCACATCCTTCCCACCCCGACAAGGCTGAGAGTTGCCCCCCACGAGCTGCTCTCTGGCATGGCCGTGGCCCCAGAGGCACACAAACCAATCTCATAACTATGTGGCTTTTGGCAGAAATGCCTCCAGACTTAATTAGTAAAATATCAGAAATCCAAAATCATATGGTCTTCATAACCAGCAATAGACAACAAATTATTTCACAATGCCATTTCTGCAGGTCAGACTGTTGGGGAGAAATTCCAAATAATAATGATTCATCTTTTGTCAAAATAATGAACGTAATCAAAGTAGAGAGAGAGTTAAGTGGAAATCATCTGCCTCACAGGCATCAGGAGATGGGGGTATATTGGGGTTCTAGGTGGTGGAAAATATGCACTAGTGAAGGGATGGGTGTTTGATCATTGTATGACTGAGACTTAAACCTGAAAGCTTTGTAACTTTTCTCACAGTGATTCAATAAATAATTTTTAAAAAACTATAAATTTACAAAAATAATATTTAGACATTTCTAAGGGAACAAGCCATTTGAAAAATGGAAATAATGTGGTTCTAAAGCTATATTCTATAAACATGTTTGAGCACAGATCTTTACTCTTTTTCAGAAAAAAAAGGCATGCAAAGAAACTCATTAATCAAGGTCCAAAATTAAAAATACTTCTAAATTAGAAGATATACTATAGCACCAGGTTAACCTACAAATAGGTTAATTATGCCTGTGTGGAGACACGCAGGCTGTTCCTGGGTAATTACTCTCCTATACAGTACTTAGTAAAACTGTAGCACTGTAGCACTGTCCTCCCGTTCGTTGTTCATCAATTTGCTCAAGCGGGCCCAGTAGCATCTCCATTGTGAGGCTTGTTACTGTTTTTGGCATATCAAATATGCCACAGGGAGCTTGCCAAGCTCTACTGTGAGGGCAGGATACTCTCCATAGCTTGCCGGGCTCCCAAAAAGGACGAAGAATCGAACCCGGGTTGGCCACGTGCAAAGAGACGCCTTACCCACCCTCCAGCTCACTTAAGTGAAACAGCTATCATAAATATGTTTTAAGATTTTTTCAAAAAAAGATTAACATGAGTAAAGACATTATAAATATTAGTTGAGAAGTAGACACTATTTTTTTAAATGAAGCAAATGAAAACTCTAAAGTGAAAAATAGGAGAAAGAAAAACTCATTGGATGGACTGAAAAGTATATGGGTCACTACCAAAAATAAACATTAAAGCAATTTAGAAATCTACCAAACTAAAGCATAAAAATAAAAAAGAACTAAAATAGAAAAGAGACTTTATGACCTGTAACATAATATTGAAAGTTTAATCTCCACATCACTGAAGTTCCAGAGAGAGAAAATGAGGAGAGAAAAAAAGTTGAATAAGTAAAACTAATTTTTTTTCCAATTGAAAGGGCAGCAAGGGGCTGGAGAGACAGTACAGAGGGTAGAGCATCTGAACACAGCTGACCCAACTGAACGCAGCAGATCCACTGGCATCCCATATGCGCCACTGGTACCCCACTCCCACCCCCATCAGCACCTCCAGGAGTAATTCCTCAGTGTAGCACTAGGAATAACCTCTGAGCACCACTACACATGGGCCTCCCCCCAAAAAAGTAGCAAATATCTCATTGTCTAAAATGTTGTACAGTAAAATTCCTGCTGAAAGTATGGTGGATCAAAGATGTCCATCAATAAGTGGGACTTATCCCCAGCAGGCTGGCCCTCTGACCAACAGAATGTGACGGAAGTAGCATGAGGTCATATATATCAGCCCTACCACTCAATGGTCATGCTACCTTGAGCAAGATGCTTCATCTCCTGGGCCTTGACTTCCTCATATCCAAACGGGAATTACAAGACTAAATGATTCCTGAGAGCTTTAGAAAATGTTAATGCTCTAAAGGAAGATCCATATTGAGCCCCCTGAAAAATGATTTAATAAATAAATAAATAAATAAATAAATCAGGATACTATGCCAAATTGTTTCCCACCCTACTCAACAAGCAGAGACTAAATGCATTCATCAAAATGAGGCTGGGCTTTCCAGATTTATTGCTAAATCAAAACAGACTCGTGAATTTGGCTAGAATTATATTCTCCGCATGCTGGCTTGAGGCCTATAAAGATTATATAGAACAGAATCTTATTAATTAAAGGTTATTAGTTAACTAGCTGTTAAGAATACTACATATTTTCAAATTTTCTTTCCTTTCACATTGAGCAGACTAAATAAATCTATAGTGATTGACAGAGGAAACTGTAGCACTGTAGCACTATCCTCTCACTGTTCACTGATTTGCTCAAGTGGGCACCAGTAATGTCTCCATTGTGAGACCTGTTACTGTTTTTGACATATTGATTACGCCACAGGGAATTTGCCAGGCTCTGCCATATGAGCGGGATACTCTCAGTAGCTTACCAGGCTCTCCGAGAGGGGCGGAGGAACCACGTGCAAGGCAAACGCCCTACCTGCTGTGCTATAGTGTGCATATAATCACTGTATCACTGTCATCCTGTTGTTCATTGATTTCCTCGAACAGGCACCAGTAACCTCTCCATTCACCCTAGCCCTGAGATTTTAGCAAGTGCCACATTGGAGTCTCTTTCAGGGTCAGGGGAAAGAGACCCATCATTGTTACTGGGTTTTGGTATATCGAATACACTGTAGGGAGCTTGCCAGACTCTGCCGTGCCGGCAGGATACTCTCAGTAGCCTAACGGGTTCTCTGAGAATGAGAACTAGACAATGAACTTGGTTTTATAATCTCTGGATCTTGGCCGTTGATGGGATTACATGGCACAGGGGGCAGTTGGTGGGTGTAACTGTCTGGCTACTGGAAGATGGGAGATCTGGGTGGAGGAGGCCCAGTCTCAATTCGAGCATGCTTGGAGATCTCAGCCCCAGGTCCCACACACCTGGGTTCCTCTGCCAGTTCCTTCATGCATGAGGCTCGTCCGAGCATGTAGAAACACACACACACACACACACACACACACACACACACACACACACACACATATATATATATATATATATATATAAAAGGTAAAGGTAAAGGCCCTCCCGTTGATCATCGATTTGCTCGAGCAGGCCCAGTAACATCTCCATTGGAG
>JAOXYA010079331.1:0-11371 GCA_028565675.1 Sorex palustris
ATCGAAACCCAAGCACAAAAAATTGTAAATCTACAACTGTACCTCATGGTGTTTCACTAATAAAAAAAAAATAAAAATAAAAATAAATAAATAAATAAATAAAGAACCCACAAAGAGAAATTCTAAGAGACTTGACTGGGCTGAGAAGAACAGTGAGTGGGAAACAAAAAAGTAATCTGCTCTGTGACTGTGTTCCACGAGTCTTGCTAGTTCATACTATGTGCAGCCTCCAAAGGCGTGGGAACATATGTTCCCTACATGCATACAGTTACTCAACCACGAAAACTGAATGTCTGAGTCAACAGATGTAGTTCCTGGAACTATTCTAGGAAAATCAAGTTTATTCAATGATCCATCAACTGCCAAATGTTGCAATACCATTTGCAGAGTAACATTTAGGGCATTTTGCTATCAACACATTGTTATTTACTTTGCATTCAGACTAAATACCAAAAGTGAGACTCACAGAGAATGTCAACATATTTTAGAAGTAACAGATTATTGCTTAGTACCTTTCGGAGGAAAAAAATCTATAGTCACAGTTCTGCCTTCCTGAAGCACTTGGTGAATTAAAGTCACCCTGTGGCATTTAATTTGTCACCCAGAGTGGGAACTTCAATAATAACCACTTGAATTTTTCACTTGTATAAAATTAAGCCCAAAGGTACAGGTATGTAAAGATTACTTCCAAATCGGTCTATGAAGGAGCTAATACACATTTCATAGATACCTTCCAGAAAAAAAAATCCAGCCCTTGATTCCATAAAGCATTCTAGAGACCTCTGAGAGGGGATCCTGTTTCTATGTGGGGCAATCGTACCTCAAAATATACTACCTAGTTATTATGTATTTGAATAATTATGTACAAGTCCCTTTATTAGACTCACTGTATATGCTGCTTTTCTAGATTTACAAGATACACACTTATCAATTGCTTTGGGGAAACTGTGTTAAATGCTCAATGAAATTAGTATAAAATAACCCTGTGAAGACGGGAGATATGGTACTCGTCTTGCTCACAGTAAGCCCAGGTTTGATCCTCAACACCACATATAGTTCCCTGGGCACAACCAGGCTCAGAGAAAGGAGGAAGTCCCATAAACACTGCCATGTGTGGCCCCAAAAATATATATAAAATAATTTTTAAATATTTTTTTAAATCTCTGTGAAATCACCAGCTAGGTGACATCAAAGAAACCAATTAAGGAGAATATGGGTCTCTCAAATATCAACTGCATATATGATAATAAAGTATAAACACCATGAACCTATTTTCTTATTATCTATTCTTCCATCATTGTGCCAAAAAATTAACATTAAAACCTTTTCCAGACCCATTAACAGTGAAGTTCCTTAAAGCAAGCATGATGAACAGTTACTTCACCAACCTTTGTGATGGACAGGCTGATTCTGCTTCTCTGATGGACATGAATCACTGTCATATTTTCATTTTAATTCTATTCCTTTCTCCCCATTGTTCCATTTTTTAAAGCCATGAGTTCAATAACGCTTTGTCTACCAAGATCCAGAGAAACAGATGAAAGATTTTCTTGATCTGGCAAAAATACAACTTCCATCTTTACTATTTAGCTGGATAGGAGTTTAGAACTGAACAAATGAGTCAGAGTTTAGATCCATGTCCATGCTTACAATTCAGATGGCACACAATGAAACTTTCAAATGAAGTAGTGATATAAATCTTGTAATTCTCATTTATGCTTTCTCAAAACATCATCATTTGGTTCACGTAAAGTTTGATGTGAAATGTTAATCCAGTTCCAAGTGCTTTAAGAGCCTAAGAGCACATTTCTTTTTGCTGATTTGTTTTTTTAATTTTATTTTTATTGAATGACTGTGAGAGCATTACAAAATTGTCCATGATTGTATTTCAACCATACACTGTTCCAACACCCATTGCTCCACCTGTGTAATTTTCCAGCACCAGTGTCCGCAGTTTCCCTCCTACCCTTTAAGCCAACCCCAGGCAGGCATCTCTCTTCTCTCTCACTCTTCTCTCTCTTTCTCTCTAATTTTAGGAATTATGATTTGCGATACAGATACAAAAAAGTTATCGTGTATATCCCTTTACATGCTTTCAACACTCAGTTCTTGTCCATAATGATCATTTCCAACTAGTATTGTCATAATGGGCTGGAGTGATAGGACAACAGGTAGGGCATTTGCCTTGTGTGAGGCCGACCTGGGCTTAATTCCTCTATCCCTCTCAGAGAGCCTGGCAAGCTACTGAGAGTGTCCCACCCGCACAGCAGAGCCTGGCATGCTCCCCATGGCATATTCAATATGCCAAAAACAGCAACAACAACTCTCACAATGGAGATGTTACTGGTTCCCTGCTAGAGCAAATCAATAAACAATGGGAGGACAATGCTACAGTGCAATTGTCACAATGGATCCTCCTTTATCTTAACTACCCTCCATCTCCCACACCATTGGCCAACCACTGACCAGTTCACCTGGCCCATTTTCCCTGGCCTTGGATATTAGTTTCATACTTTTTTTAAAATCGCACAAATGAATGCAGTCATTCTACATATGTCTCTGTTCTTCTACTCATTTCACTCAGCATTATATTCTCCAAGTCTGTCCGTTTATAGGCAAATTTCACGACCTCATTTTTCCAAACAGCTGTGTAGTATTCCATTGTGTAGATGTATTTTAGTTTCTTTATCCATATGTCTGTTCTCAGGCGCTCAGATTGTTTCCAGAATCTGGCTAATGTGGAGAGTGCTGCAATGAACATAGAAGTCTAGATAGTGTTTCTGCTGTGTGTTTTTGGACCCTGAAGCTATATTCCAAAACCAGGTATTGCTGGGTCAAATGGAGGCTCAGTTTCTAGTTTTTTGAGGAATGTCCATATTGTTTTCCAAAAATGCTGGACCAGTCAGCATTCCCACAAGCAATAAATGAGGGTTCCTTTCTCCCCACATCTGTGCCACTTTTTGCTGACTTTTAAACTTAGTAAATTTTGGGGGGGGGCTGGAGTGATAGCACAGTGGGGAGGGCGTTTGCCTTGCATGCAGCCAACATAGCTGACATAGGTTCGATTCCCAGCACCCTAGAGGGTCCCCTGGGCACCGACAGGAGCAATTCCTGAGTGCATGAGCCAGGAGGAACCCCTGAGCATCGCCGGGTGTGACCCAAAAAAAGCAAAATAAATAAATAAATAAATAAACTTAGTAAATTTTTATTCTGAACAATTAGCATTTAACCATAGTAATTAGAATTAATATTAAATTTTTAGAAATTATTTTTTTAAACTTAATGCCTACTAGAAAATGGGTAGGGAAGGAATCATATTCATTTAAAATGTAATTTTGAAAAAAGAGGTTCTAAGTAAGCTTTTGAAATTATAATATTATAATATTGTAGGAAACTATATAATCTTTTGTTGCATGCACTATACAACAAAATTAATTTTGCATTGTACATCTAAGGGTGCTGATTCAGTCCTCTGGAGTCCATTTGTATATAATAAAAATATGCAGGATTTACTTTTATATTTAAGATATCTAAATCAGTAATAAAAATATTCCAAATCCTACATTAGAAATATCCAAGAAAAAAATTACGATGACCTCCACCCTGACTTAAAATTATTTAAAAGTAACTTTACTAGGGAGGAAACCACCTACTTAACCAATTGTTTTCCAAGAGCTTTTTTCTTAATCTATTACTTCCACTCTAAAATGCAGGTTCTGTTTTTTCTTATAAAATTCATAAGAAAATCTCTAATGGTTACCTCTCCTCACTGAAACACATGTCTGGCACAAGTTATATGCATAAGCTTATGAGGCAGATGACTGGGTTCAGTAATATTATTATTAATTATTATTATTATTGTTGGAAGGTGGGGATGAGGATTGGACTACACCCAGTGGCACTCAGGGCATACTTCTGGCTCTGAATTCAAGAATCACTCATAATGAGTTTAGGAGACTATATGGGTGCCTGGAGTTGAACCTGGGTCAGCTGCCTGCAAAGCAAGTGTTACCCACTATACTTATCTTGCAGGTCCCACACTGGGCCATTTTTGTTTGCACCGTTTGCGACTATTTCATCATGCTTGAGTAGGCAGTTTGACTTCTCTGTTTCTGAAAGTTTCTCTATGAAATAGGATTTAGTATAGGACTTTTCTTATAAAGTTGCTGCAAATTAACAAACATTCAGTGCACTGACTGGTACACGGTGGGTACCAGGTATATGTCAGCCATTTTTACATCAAAGGGCCCTTTCTGTGATTCTCATTCATTTTTTGGTCCCTAGAAGAATCTAACTGAAACACTGTTCTTGACTCCTTTTTAGTCTTTATTATCTTTGGCACAGTGCTCCCCTGGTTCTCTTGCTTTTCCTTGTCTTTTCTAAGAGTCTTTGTTTTCTTTTTCCCCAAGATTATTCCCATGCCCATGAACCTTTCCCATGCCCAAATTCAGGTCTGTAGACACCATTTTTCTCTTCTGCATTACCTTGAGAGGTCTCATCCATTCATGAGATTCACAGTGTTTAGCAAAATTTTAAATGATCTGCCTTTGAAGCAAGATGGCAAGAGAAAGTGTGATTCCACAGGGTCTCATTGGCAGTATCCATAGTAACACAAAACTAGCTTGTGTTGTCATTGTCTAAATAGACACTGACCTCATTGCAATATTTTCATCACAAAAACTAACATAATATATAGCTGAGCTTAGGCAATGACAAAGCAGAGACAAGGCCAAAATGGGGGAAGAAGAAGATGGAAGAATCACGCAAACCATAAATTTACAGAAAAAAAATAGTAGAGAACAATGAAAAAAATTCCATTGTAAAAATGGAAGATAGTAAAAGAAAAATGCTATAGGGCTATAAAAGACTAATAAGAGATATACATTTTATAGAAAACATGCCAGAAAGTGGCAAATTCAAGTGCCCACAAATGCTATGAAGCAAGTGAATGAATTCAGTGAGCAGGATATATGAAAATAAGAAATGGCAAGAACTATAGCAAATTGAAGAATAAAACTAAATTTATTCTTTTAAAAAATAATTTTTACAATCCTAGTAGACCAAAAAACTCTGCTTTTCCTCCTCTAAGTATTATTGCCTAAACTGGGCAATGGTCATTGCTACTTGACAAATGAGTATTATTAGCCAAGATTGCTCTAGTATTTTTTTTAATTTTTTAAAAATTTTTATTAGTGAGACACCATGAGATACAGTAGTAGACTTACAAATTTTCATGCTTGGATTTCAATTATACAATGATCAAATACCCATCCCTCCACCAGTGCCCATTTCCCACCATCACGGATCCCAGTATCCCTTGCACCTCCCCATCCCCCCCAGCCTCTGTGGCAGGGCATTCCCTTTTGTTCTCTCTCTCTTATTGGGTGCCATAACTTTTTTTTAAACTTTATTATTTTGATTTAGGGACTATAGCTGGCTATTCTCAGAAACTAATCCTCATTGTGCACTCAGGAGTGGCCACTGGTGGTGGTGGTGGTGGTGGTGGTGGTGTGTGTGTGTGTGTTTGTGTGTGTGTGTGTGTGTGCGTGCGTGCATCCGTGCGTGCATGCGTGTGGGGGAGGCGGTGGGGGGGGGGACCAAATGCAATGCCTGGTATAAGACCAGGATGAGATGCACGTGAGGCAAGTGCTTTATCCTTAATGTGATCTCTCTGCCCAACCTTCCCCAATTCTTACCCCATTCTGTGGTTACCTCCTTTCACCCAGATATATCTATCTACCTTGCTTGTCTCTTAAGCACATGGTCTTCTGATATTTCAAAGGTGCATCTACACAGGTCACCTGCTTGTCTACATGTTTCCTCCTGTTTTTGTTCCTTCTCTGAAGATTATCAATATGCATTAACCAGCATCTCTAAAGCGAAGGAAGGAAAGTGGCCCTCAGCCTCTTCCAAAGATCCCTTCCCTGGTTACCACACCCTCCCTCGCTCCACTTACAGCTATTTCCACCCCTTGAGCAGAGGTCTTCAGGAAAGCCTCTCACCAAAGCCCCCAGTTCTGGCCTCAGGGTCAGATTTCAGGAACGGCTCTCAGTTCCCTCCCAGCGACCCGCCCTGGTGACCATGACCTCCTCGCCACCACAGCTTCCTCCTTGGTCTTCTGAGCATGATTCATTGCTGGGACGAGAAGTGCTTCCCTGGCTGCTCCTCCCGCTGTTCTCTGAAATCCTGAGTTCAGGCCGTGTGTCTTCTCTGTGATTTCCCTAAACGACCCCGCTGTCATGCTCTCCTCTGCGCAGTGCAAGGACAGCTCCAACTTGGCATGGCGCTGAGACCACTCTCAGAGCAGCTGAGAGCAAACAGCTCAGACTCGAGATGTCCAGAGCGCAGGATGGGAGAGAGATCTCAGGGAACTGGGTGCAGGCTCCTCATGCTGGGGCCCTGGGCTCCATCCCCACCACCACATGGTCCCCTGAGCACTGCAGGGAGTGACACTCAAACACAGAGCTGGGAGTAGCTCTCAAGCCCTGCAGGGTCAGAACCACCCTCAGCCATAAAAAGGAAAAGGTGTCCAGAGTTGTAACTATTCTCGGCCCTGTGTATAGCCGTTTCACCTAAACTATGAAAGCGAATCGTTTGAGACAGAAAATAAGCTTCTCACTCCACTCTCCATCCCTGGCAACCTGCCAGCCACTGAATCCAGCCCTCCCTTGTCCTCTGCAGCCACCCTCCCATTGGTTAAGGTAGTCTGGGACACTGCCGGCATCCCGGCAAGCTACCCGAGGCTCCCTGCTTCCAGTGATGCTAGACCCATTGCTCCACTTTATACTTAGTGACTCCAGAGCAAGCCCCTTGATTTGTCTCTGCTATGATATTCCCACATTTCAGTGTCTACCTTCAAATTAAAAAAGTGTTTTCTTTTCTTTTTTTTTTTCCTTAAATTTTTATTAGTTAAACACCATGAGGTGCAGTTGTAGACTTACAAATTTTTGTGCTTGGGTTTCAGTTATACAATGATCGAATACCCATCTCTCCACCAGTATCCATTCTCCACCACCACCAGTCCCAGTATCCCTCTCACCCGCCCCATCCCCCCATCCCACCCTACCTCTGTGGCAGGGCATTCCCTTTTGTTACCTCTCTCCTTTTGAATGCTGTGGTTTGCAAAAGAGACATTGAGTGGCAATCTTGTTTGGTCTATAGTATACTCTCATCACGCATTTCCCATCTTGAGAGGAACCACCCTTATTTGGTGTTCCCTTCTCTATCCGAGCTGCCTTTTCTCCTAGCATGTGCAGCTGTCCTCAAAGCCTCCATGATATTTTTTAAGTCCTTAGAAGTAATGATAAATTAATTCAGATACATGAGAACTGTTTGCTTTGAAGAGTTCAAGACACTCAGTTCAATCCATTTCTAGATTCATCTCCCTTGCCACACATCCTCTGCCAGAGCAAAGATTGTACTGCCCGTTGGACTCTCTTATTACTACTGTGTATTTTCAGTACTTGCTTTTCGGTAACTGTTGAGAAGATAAGATCTGCTAGTCTGTCTACCATTCCAGTATAAATAGATTGCTCCCAATGACATGAATTCTTTCTTAAAAGAAAGATTTCTCCACAAAGGATGAGAAATATCTAGATGGAAGTGGGAAATAAGTTCAAACAGAAGGTGATCTCTCTTTTTCAGTTGCCCTTTTAGAAACTGTAAACTTTTGAGGATGACACAAAGATGACAAGGACAATCTTGTGTATTTATTTTGCATGAAATACTTTCTACAAACAGTAAGTATGTGCTAGATAACACTGAGAAATAAATCTTGGATATAATGGCAAAATACGTTTTGACCAGCAGATATGCTTAGGCATTGACTAAAAAGTGGGAATCACCTTTTTCCCCTTACGTTCTAAGTTAGCTCTTTAGAAAGTGACCAGAGATAGTGTCTCAGTCAGATTTCAATCCCAAGGAATGAGAACTACACCTGATAATTCTTGGGGCCACCTATTTCTTTAGATGAATAAGTAGGTGAATGAAAGTCTTCAGGAATGTTTATAATATAAAGGAAGATGATAACTTGTGATTTTCTAATTCTTTTGAGACCAGCAATGGTGTTTTGCTATATTCTCCAAAGTATTTTTGTGTCTTACAAAAAAAATGCCTTTCTGTGTAAACAGCTTCATGTTTATTCTTTTTCAAGTCACATGCCTTTCTGTGTAAACAGCTTCATGTTTATTCTTTTTCAAGTCCAAATGTAAAAGACTGCTTAATTTTATCCCCTGTATTTGTTAGTAATTCATATCTTTTATTTTCATTGACATACCTTTACTAACCAAAAGAACTATGACTTTGTTACTTGATCATACTATACAATTATAATGTTTTTTAAGCTTTGAAATCACAGTTTTCACTTTTTTCTCAGTATACCATTGTCATTATTATTTCTAATACAACTATATAAAAATAGACAAGAATTAGTTGCAAGAAATTTCTATTCACTAACCTGTGTATAATTAGCATCTCAATCTGAGATGCAATACACATGCTTAAAAATGAAATATTACATGTATCTGGTGTTTATAAAATGCCAGGGTGGGGCTGGGGCAATAGTACAGCAGGTAGGGCATTTGCCTTGCATGCGGCCGAGCCAGGTTCGAATCCCAGCATCTGATATGGTTCCCTGAGCACTGCCAGGAGTAATTCCTGAGTGCAGAGCCAGGAGTAACTCCTGAGCATCACCGGGTGTGACCCAAAAAAGCAAAAAAAAAAAAAAAAAAAAAAAAAAAAAAATTTCCAGGGCATTTTTTATTATTTAAAAACCTTATATTTAAAGTCATTTAAAATTTACAATAACTCTAAGAGGTAGATGGAAACTGAGTTTAAAGCTATCAATTACTTCAACTGCATTAAAGGGCAGACAGCAAAAGAGTTAGCTTTGAACACATGTCCTCTTGGCTTATGAGTTCTTCCCAGAGCTACCACACACTAATGTGTGGAATCAAAAAGAGAAGTTATTCTTTTTCCTATCAAACCAATAATCTCCAATCCCAAAGATCCACTTCCAGATACATAGTTCTTAAATAGAGATCTGACAAGAGGAATTTTTGAAAGAATATTAAAGCAGTGAGTTTAGAGGTCAGGCTTTCACAAATACAATTTCTAAGAGTAATAAAAAAAATTACTATTGTCTAAGGAAAATCCTCAAAGGGTCTCTGCCCTCCATTTTGCAGTTATTCAGTCTTCAATTGGATTATTTCTTCAGCACATGTGTGTTGCACGACCTTTAAGGGGTAGGAAAGTCACCAAAATAAAAATCACTTTCCTTAGGCAATTGAGCACACAAGATGATTCTCAAAGTATATGTCTGCTGAACTCACATAGGGAGATGTTTGGAGGACTGGGGTCATGTTGCGTTGGCATTTAAGTGAATGGACATCACAGAAACTCTAAAAATCAAAAGGTAAATAAAGCACGAAAGCAAAATTTCTTTTCTTCCCTGTGCATCTCTGTTTGTCCTTTCCCTTTCTTGTAACAACACAAATGAATGTATTTAGGGCCCATCCTAATCCAGTATGATCTCATTTTTTTACATTTAAATAGCATTTAATTGATTGAGTTCAATCACTTACAGAAAATCAAAATCATCATAGGAATTGAAGAGAGTATACAGTTGTTTGAACAGTAAAACTAGGCAAGTCAATTTCTTTTTGAAGGTCAAGGGCAGAGTTGTTTCTATTTTTGTTGAGAGAAAAGATACAGCTGGCATAAAAAATAATATAATGTCATCTAAAAATGCTCCACTCTCTTTTTCCCCCCCAATCTTCTTGTTGCATTTATCACTGCTGCTGCTTAAATATTCCCAACTTCATGAAAACAGCATACATTCTACATTCTAGTCAACTAGAAGCTATCTGCAAATTTTACAAAATATCAAATGTACAATTTATTTAAAATTGTAATCAAAATATATGCATTTGAGCCTGAGCAAGATTCAGCACTAGTTTTCACTACGTGTTGTGATTTACTTATCGGGTTTTTTTATTTTTTGCATCATAATATAAAACCCCTGTGCATAGAGGCTTGTTCAACATCATTGTAATTCGTTGGGAACAACAATTTTTATTATGTATTTAATATTATTCCTCACAATCCCCACTATGATTCTTCACACATATTCAATAAATATTTGTTTATTTAAAATTTTTATTTGGGGCGAGGGTATATGATTCAGTAATAAAGCATGTAATTTGCATATATGAGACCTTCGGGGTGACTCTTGGCACCATATCACCCTCCAGACAGTCCTAAGGCATCCACCACCAGAAAGTAAAATCTTGTTGCAAAGATCTACCTTGTGATAAAATTCATAACTGCACAAATTCAGTGTAGACTTATCCATAGATACTTATTTAATAAGAATTTAATAAATTTAATAAATAAGTGCCTATGGAAAACAATTAAAATAATAAAAATGAGAAAAGTCATCAGAATTATTTAAATTATTGCATCTGCTCTCATTGTTTCACTGTAGAATTCTGAGCAGAACATTCTCCAGCTGTAACACAATGCCTTCATCGTACAAAAATCTTTTTCTTAAACTTTACCTAAAATTTTCTCACCATGAACTTTCAGAATAATCAGCAGCTTAATGATTTGAACTCTACAATTGTTAAATTAGATCAAATATAATCTAAGAAGCATATGTATATTTAATATTTATACAAATATTTAGTATTCATTTGTATGCCTTGCATGTGGCACTGCATTCACTGGAGAGGATATAGTCACAAGGAAGATCTGAACTCTTCCATCAGACCACTTAGAATCTACTAGGGCATTTCAACATCACCCCAAATGTCCAGCACATTTTCAAGTGGCTCGATGACACAGCTTAGGAATTTTAAAGGAAAGATATCAGTGGAAGGGGTAAGCTTCTTACATCTTCCATTTGGTTATCTTTTTCCTTTCTTAAATAAGAGGGAAAAGAGAAAAGGATACTTAATGACAAAGAGGTAATTTCTTTTCATTGAAAATAATCATCTTGGGACTGGAGCAATAGCATAGCGGGTAGGGCCTTTGCTTTGCACGCGGATGACCGAGGTTCAATTCCCAGCATCCCATATGGTCCCCTGAGCATTGCCAGGAGTGATTCCTGAGTGCATAAACCAGGAGTAACTCCTGTGCATTGCCGGGTATGACCCAAAAAAGCAAAAAAAAAAAAAAAAGAAAGAAAGAAAAAATAACCATCTTGTATCTTCTGGAGGACCTATTTAGATATGAACCAAAATTTTAATGAAACTGAAGACAAGCAGAAAGTTCAGGAAGAAAAAAGGCAAGCAGAAAAATCCTGAAGAACTAATTTGAAGTCAGTCTATGGAAAGCTAGTATGGGCAGTAAGTTATAAAAACAATAAAGGATG
>JAOXYA010079339.1:0-11370 GCA_028565675.1 Sorex palustris
ACTCCTGGTGGTTATCTAGGAATCATATGAAGTGCTAGTGATAAAACCCATGTTGGCCATGTGCAAGGCAAATACCCCCAGCTTCAGGCTTCGGCGAGTCGAGGGGCTCCAAATAAGATTGGAGGCGTGAGAATTTGGGAGCCTCTAGCTTCCTTCCTTTGTCCTGCCACTAGGCAGGTAGCAGGGCTAGTGGAGAACCCGCCCGCTGCCCGTGCCCACAGCGCCGCCTGGCGGCCGGGAATACAAACGCTCCTGGAGGTGGCCACTTGGTTTGGTTTGGTTTGGGGGTCACACCGGGCGGTGCTCAGGGACTCGGAGCTCTGTAACAAGGAACCGGGGCCCTCTCTCTGTAGTTGGCTGCCGAGGATGGAACCCGGGCAGGCCGCTGTGCTATCGCTCCAGCCTGGGAACCGGTTATTTAGGAGCTGAAATCCCTTAACGTTTGCTCAAAAATCATCTTGTTGTTATCCACCTCTCCCCATAACTTTTTATCACTTTAGCAGCAATGCTGAAAGATTTAAATGGTGACGATTGTGTACTCACTTTTTCTCCACATTCACATGAAGGTGTGTGTGTGTGTGTGTGTGTGTGTGTGTGGAATCACATCATAGGACCTATTTCAGGAAGCATATTCTAAGAACTAGTATTTTATTTTTTAGAACCAAATTCACATCAGCAGTTTAAGAACTCTAACACTGACAAAATAAAAAAATACATCTCAGTATCTAATATGTAGGTCAGTGCCCTATTGTTACCATGACATCTTTTTTACTTTATTATTTTTTGTTTCGTTTTTGCTCACAACCAGCAGTGCTGGGGGATATTCCTAGTTCAGTGCTCAGGGCTCACTCCTGACAGTGCTTGGGGACCCAGGCCTCCTGCTTTGCACAAAGCATATGCCCAGTCCTTTAAATGCTCTCCAGCCCCAAATATGACATCTTCTTACCATTTTTCTTTTTTTTTCAGGACCGGGAATTAGATCAGGTCTCCTGAGCGCTATCACTAAGCTCGCCCCATGCCCCTCCCTCTCCAGATACAGTGCAGGGCTTAAGACATTTGCCTTGCACGTGTCCTACCACCACCACAGCAAGAGGTCCCCTGGACCCCTCGGGAGTGATGCCTGAGCACAGAGCCAGGAGTAAGCCTGGAGCACTGCCAGGGTATCCCAAAAACAATTAAAAAAAACTGGAACCCAGAGGGCTGGAGTGAGGCTCTTGGCTTGAGCCTGGTTCCATCTTGAGTTGTGACAGGTTCTCCCAGAATTGAAAGGAATATCCCAAACACCCCTCAAAGTACGGAACCCATCAATGACAACATGTTTAATTTATCTCCCTTAACATATGGGGTGACTTGGGTGCAGCAGAGATGTTCCAAGGGCTGTAGCATGGGGTGGCCTTATTGTATCCCTGGCACCACACGGTCCCCCAGCACTGCAGGGAGCACCCTCAACCTCCAAGCCAGGAGTGGCCCCAGAACACCAGTGGGTATGGCCCCCAAACCAAACCAACAGCCAGATACCCATTTTGGTTTTTTTTTCTTGAGTCACACCCAGCTTTGCACAGGGGTTACTCCTGGCTCATGCACTCAGGAATTACTCCTGGCGGTGCTGGGGGTACCATATGGGATGCTGGGGATCGAACCTGGGTCAGCCGCGTGCAAGGCAAATGCCCTACCCGCTGTGCTACCGCTCCAACCCCCCATTTTGAATCTGTCACAATATCATCATCTCAAGCACAGGGTTTCTCGAAAGTTTGTGCTTCATTGCTGGGCCATCCTGCAGCGTCCACGCCCTGTTAACTTCCAGTCGAGGCTGCTGTCCCTGGGAGGGGCTTATTTCTGGGTCGCCCTGGGGTAGCCTTCTGTCTCAGTTTTCCTATAAGCCCGAAGTCAGCCAAAAGCAGGTCAGATGCATTTGTAGGAGAGAGCATGCCCCCAACCTCACAGGGGACGTGGGGGTGCCCAGCTGTAGGAATCACAGCTTCTTCTTTTTGGGGCTACACCCGGCAGTGCTCAGGCCTCACTCCTGGCTCTGGATTCAGGGAGGGCTCAGAAGATGGTATGGGGTGCTGGGGATTGAACCCAGGCCGGTCCTGTGCAAGGCAAAGGCCATCCACACTGCACGCTCTCCAGCCCTGGAACGGCAACTTCAGGGCAGTGGCGAGAACCGCTCTTTCTAGGACCTGCTCCTGGCAGAGCAACAGACGTAGCCAGAGTCTCAGGCTGGGGTGAGGGAGAGCTTCAGAGAGAAGCAGTGCTTTTAGGGGAAGGGGCGTTGTGGGGCCCAGCAAGGCCTGACCTAGGGCTCCCTCCGTCCTCTCCCCAGGCGTGGCGGGGCACCCTGGCCCGGTGGCGCTGCCGGCGGCTCCGGGCCATCTACACCATCATGCGCTGCTTCCGGAGACACAAGGTGCGCGCCCACCTGGCCAGGCTGCAGCAGCAGTTCCAGGCCGTGCGGCAGCCCCCGCTGTACGGGCGGGACATGGTCTGGCCCCCGCCCCCCGCCGTGCTGCAGCCTTTCCAGGATACCTGCCAGGTGCTCTTCCGCAGGTACCACTCAGTCCGCCAGCGTCGCTGGGTGAAGGGGAGCAGGACCGGAGCCCCTCGGGGACACAGGGACCCTCGTGGGAGAAGCAGCTGTGCCTGCCCCGAGCTGCCTGGAGCCTGTGATGCCCCTGCTGTGCTGGGGGCGGGGGATCAGGCCCGGGCTTCGGGAATGGGGACACTGCCTCTGGGCGGGCCTGGGGGGCTGGGCAGGAGTTCTCTGGCAGAGAGGCCCTGAGACCCCCTGCAGGGGCAGCAGGCCCCAGAGAGGCAAAGCCTGCATGGGATGCAGGGGCCCTGGTCAGACCGCCCTCTGACCCCTGCAGGTGGCGGGCGTGGCAGCTGATAAAGAACATCCCCCCTTCAGATGTGGCCCAGATCAAAGCCAAGGTTGCGGCCATGGGTGCCCTGCAGGGGCTGCGGCCAGACTGGGGCTGCCAGCGGGCCTGGAGCCAGGACTACTTGTCTTCAGTGAGTGTTGGCAGCTGCAGAGAGCCAGGGGAGCCGCGGCCCTGCCCAGCCCAGCTGAGTTCTCCCTCCTGTTTGTCTGTCTGTCTGTCTGTCCATGGGTCCTGCCCTTCTCTGCTCTTTGCAGTCGCAGGGTCTCTTTACTCAGCCTTGCTGCACTCACAACTGCCCTCCAGATGTTCCCCCTTCTAGCCTGCACCCTGCTCTCAGAGCAGCTCCCCCCCCCCCGCTCCCAGCATGCCCCCCGGTTCCCAGGCAGAGCCCATGGTGGCGGGAGTGAGTCCTAGGCCCTGCGTGGAAACGTGTCTGACCCTGCTGGGCCTGGGCCTCCCAGGAGCAAAGACCCCCCCAGAGACCCAGGGGTTGAGAGGGGGATGGGCATGCATCTGAGGCCCGGGGAGCAGCTGGCTGACTGGGGTCAGCCCTAGGGGAAGGGTGACTGCTTGTCCACAAGGGGTACTGAGGACCCCGTGCCAGCTGGTTCCTCTGTCCACAGGCCACAGACAACCCTGCAGCCTCAGATCTGTTTGCTCAGCAGCTGAGGAGCCTGAGAGAGAAGGACGGCTTCAGCACGGTTCTCTTCTCCTGCCACGTCCGGAAGGTGAGGAGGGCTGGGGGTTGGGGGGCACGGCCAGGGTGGGGTGCAAGGGACAAGCAGTACCAAGGAGGGAAGGGCCAGGGGACAGTGGGCAGGACCAGGCGGGGGGCAACAGGGCAGCCCCAGCTCAGGGCTGTCCACTGCTCCTAAAACTCCTGCCATCAGAGGTAAGGAAGGGGGCAGCCGGCCACCCCCACAGAGTGCCCCAAGTGTGGACAAGTGACCCCCACGGCCACCCTGCAGGTGAACCGCTTCAGGAAGCGCCGGGACCGGGCGCTCCTACTCACTGACCGGCACCTGTACAAGCTGGAGCCCGGCCGGCAGTACCGCGTGATGCGGGCACTGCCCCTCCATGAGGTGAGTGTCCCCCCGCCCCCCGCGCGCCCCTACCCTCTGCTCCCTCTGCAGATCCCCCACGCAGGGTGGGGCAGGAGTGTGTCCTGGGGGCTCGGAAGGAAGAAGAACGTCCGTCCTGGCTGTGTACGCGTGGTGGGGCGCACCCTGACCCTTCCCTCACTCAGGTGACCGGGCTGAGCGTGACCAGTGGGCGGGACCAGCTGGTGGTGCTGCACGCACAGGGCCACGACGACCTGGTGGTGTGTCTGCACTGTGCGCAGCCCCCACAGGACAACCGCGTGGGAGAGCTGGTGGGCGTGCTGGCCGCACATTGCCAGGGGTGAGCTGTCCCGCCTGCCCTCCCCACACCCCCGCGTCCCCAGGGCGAGCTGTCTTGGCCCCCGCGTCCCCAGGGGTGAGCTGTCCTGGTCTCCGGTCCCCATGTCCACAAGGGCGAGTTATCCCGGCCCCCCGTGTCCCCAGGGACGAGCTGTCCCAGCTCGCTCCGGCCCTGACCCGCTGCCCTATCCCCAGGCAGGGCCGCCCGCTGGCCGTGCGCGTGTCCGACTGCATCCCCCTGAGCCAGCGCGGGACTCGGCGCCTGGTCTCGGTGGAGCGTGGCCCGGAGCAGGCCCAGCCCGACTTCCGCTGCGCCCGCGGGGCCTTCACCCTGCTCTGGCCGGGCCCCTGAGCGGCCCCAGCTCAATAAAGAACGTTGGTTTTCTGCCCGGCCGGGTGTGTGCCCCCCTGCGGCCCTGCGCCCCAGAGTCCCCCAGCACGCCTGCCGCGGAAGTCGGTGCGCCTGCAGGGGCTGGCCGGCCTCCCCGGGTCCTGCCCGTCCACACAGCCTGTGGCCGGTCCCGCCCCAGCTGCACAGCGCCCCTCACTTGGTCCCATCCTGGCAGAGGCCCATGGAGGCGCTGGGCGGACACAAGCCAGGTGGGCTCTGACCAGCTGCCCTGGAACAGAATCTGTGCTGGGCTGCCCTGGAAGCAGACAGCTGGGGGGCCAACTCCCTTGTACTGGGCAGCAGAGCCCACCTGGCCAGCACCCCCCCCAACACCCATTGGTGTGGCGGAGGTGAGCGTCTGCCTGCTCAGCTGCCTGGGTTTTGGGGTTTGGTCCTGGGGCTTCCCCTGGTTCCTGTTTGTTTACTGCCCCTCTGTCTTTGGGGCCACGCCCAGCTCTGCACCCGCAGTGCTCAGGCACCCACCGAGACTCGCCAGCCCTCATGACTCATCGTTTCTTCCCTGTGACAACGGGCAGGGCCATCTCTGTCCTTGCAGGGCCTCCTCAGCTGGTGGGGGAGAGGCTGCCTCCAAGACCAGCCCAGAGTCCTCCTCCCCCCGCCCACCCCCTGCCCTGTGCACCTGCTTGTGGATCTGTGTCCCCAGCACCCGCGGGAGCCGGGCCTGAGATGGTGCCTGCTTCCTGGCCCAGTTCCTCCAGATCTCTCACCTGGGGCTGAGACGGAGCATCTGGGAGCGGGGCACAGCCTAGGGAATGGTCCGAGAGATTCTGGCTCTGTTTGGGCTCATCACCCACAGCCAGAGG
This sequence comes from Sorex palustris, assembly GCA_028565675.1. Taxonomy (NCBI): domain Eukaryota; kingdom Metazoa; phylum Chordata; class Mammalia; order Eulipotyphla; family Soricidae; genus Sorex; species Sorex palustris. The sequence continues at coordinate 5,498 of JAOXYA010079339.1, forward strand.
CCTTGGGGAAGAAAGGTTGTGACGGTCAGGTGGAGTCGAGGGCGTGGGGTTCGCAGACAGCAGGACCAGGACCAGGGCTCAGGGGGCAGAGTTGGACCTCTCCGGTCCTCCCCAGTTCATCCCAGTCCTGCATGGCGGTCCACGCACTGCAGGGTAGCCCCAGAGCCTCTGGTGTCTAGCCCCGAGGCAGCAGGCATGCACCCGCAGACTCAACAGCACCAGGGGCGGCCGAGGACGCTGCTCCCACCCGTCACAAAACTGCCACCTCTAATCAGGCGTATCCTCAGAGCGGTGCCTGCCACCATTTGCAGAGGTCACTTCCCAAGGCGTGGGGGCAAGTGCTGTGGTGATGAGGGAGTTTGACAAGGACTGTGCCACGTGCCTTCTCCTGAAGGGAGTCGGGAACCCACAGATCTCCTCAGCACCCCTGGAGGACTCTGCCTTCCCTCACGATCGCCAAGGTCCCTGTGGAGAACATGTCCCCAGGAGCCGTCCCCACTCACTACCTTCAGGAGCTCTGGGCAGCTGTTCCAAGACAGGGCCCCACCGAACAGCTGAAGTTTTTCCTTCCGCCCTTGTTCTCAGCGTTCCTTAGCTGGGATTCTCCCCTGCCCGGTCCCTGGGAACCTGCCGGGCCTTTAGTCCCCTTGGCAGTGGCTGGTGGAGCACAGAGCCCCTCCGAGGCTGCCCTCCTGGCTCGGTTCCGTGGTTTCGGGTCCTCACGTGTGCCCCTGTTACTGACACCGGCTGGAGGGGAGGTTTGCTGAGAGAATGGGAAAATTCCTGACTCGTGAAAAAATTGAAAATGCACGTGGGGTATTGCTCAGGGGGAAGCAATTTGCAGGAGGTATGGCATGCTGAGGTCCCGCTGTGAGGGAAGAGATCACAGAACATGAGCGTTGATGCCTAAAGTCCCCAGAAATAGCATCTCCAGAAGTCACAGAGCAAACTTGCTGGGTCCCGTGGCACAGGGCTGGCTGCCGCCAAAGGTCCGGTGTGGGCCCAGACACAGCCTGAAGCCGCTGAGCAGCTTCCTGTCCCAGGTCCCCCCCAGGAGAGCCAAGGGACCCCAACATGGAGACACCCCTCATCTTCTGCCAGGTAGCTAGAACCTTCCTCAAATTTTGCTACAGGATTCAGGGGATGGGGGAAGGTGGTGGAACCCAGAGGAGTGGCAAAGAGGCAGAGGAGGAAATACTCCCTCGCTGGTACCCGCCCCCCACCCCCAGAAAGGCTGGGTGAGCACAGAGAACGAGAAAGGGCCTTTTTGTTTCCAAATTCTGTAATGGACTGCAGGATAGCACAGCAGGGGGGGCGCTTGCAGTGCACACGTACAGGGTTGATCCCTGGCACCTCATATGGGCCCCTGAGTGCCACCAGGAGTGATTCCTGAGCATCACCGGCTGTGGCCTCCCACAAACACCCTTATTTTAAAGTTATGCTGGTGTCACCCCCCAAAAAAAGCTCAGACTTAATTCTCTTTGCATGTCTTCCTTTTTACACATTTATTGGATAAAATTCATATACCACAAAATGCATCACTGGGGGAGACAGGGGACAGAGCGGCAACTGGCCGTGCTCAGGGGCTACTCCTGCCTCTGTGTTCAGGTGCCAGAGATTTGAACCAAGATTGTGGTTGCTGCAGCCACTTGCAAGACAAGTGCCTTCCCTCCTGCGTCATCTCTCTGGCCCCAAATCGATCATTTTATCTAGCTTAGTTAATTTTTATTATTTTGGTTTGGGGCCACACCCAGCGATGCTCAGGGCTCGCTCCTGGCTCTGCACTCAGGAGTTACTCCTGGTGGCACTCAGGGATGCTCAGGGGACCCTATGGGATGCTGGGGATTGAACCCGGGTCAGCCTTGTGCAAGACAAACATCCCACCTGCTGTGCTCTCTCTCCGGCCCCTCTTTTGCTTCCTTTTGTGTGCCACAGCTGGTGATGCTCAGGGCCACGCCCAGGTCCATGCTGATGGGGCTCTTAGAGACAGATCAGGGGTGTCCTGCAGGCAGAGCACACACTCTCTCCAGCACACTCTCTCCAGCCTCCAATCAGCAGTGCTTTTACCTAATATCCAAACTTCCTGTCACATCAGTCACTCCTGTCTCTTCCTCAGCCCCCCACCCCACCCTAAGAAGCAGCAAATTAATTTTATGCTTCTCTATATTTATGCCTGATACAGACATTTTCTGTAAAAGGAATCATAGACTAGGGCTGCATCTCTCTGGCTGCTTGCTTGCTTGATTTTGGGGGGGAGGCACACCTGGGGATGCTCAGAGGTTACTTCTGGGATTACACTCAAGAATTACTCCTGGCTGGCCAGAGAGCTAGTACAGGAGTAATTCCTGAGTGCCGAGCCAGGAGTCATCCCTGAACAAGACTGGGTTTAGTCCACCAAAAATGAATTACTCCTGGCAGTGCTCAGGGAACCATAGGATGTACCAGTGGTTGAAACCTGGGTCGGCCCCGTGCAAGGCAAACTTCCTACCCATGGTACCACTCTCTGACCCTGTTTGGCTTCCTTTGTTTGCATAACATTTCTCTTTTTTATATTAGACACTATGCCCCTTTCTTTTGTGAACAGGCATCCTGCCGTATGCATGTACCTCACTTATTTAACCGTTTGCTAATGGACACGTGATTCATGTGGGCTTGTTTTCAGGTTTCTTGCCAGGCCTTATGGTGACTCTCTTTAACTTTCTTGAGGACCCCAGACAAGTTTTCTAAAGCGGGTATATTATTTTACATTCTTGCGATCTTCCACGTTCTCCTCACCCTTGCCAACACTTTTTTTTTTTTTTGGCTTTTTGGGTCATACCCAGCGATGCTCAGGGCTGACTCCTGGCTCTGCACTCAGGAATTATTACTCCTGGTGATGCTCAGGGATGCTGGGAATCGAACCCAGGTTGGCCAGGTGCAAGGCAAATGCCCTACCCGCTGGGCTATCGCTCCAGCCCCTTGCCAACACTTTTTGGGGATGAGAGTCCACACCAAGTGAGGCTCAGGTGGGCTACTCTGTGCTTGGGGTTACTCTCTGCAGTGCTCAGGGGACCATGTGGTGCCAGAGAACAAATCTGGAGCTTCTTTGCATACTCCAAGTCTCCAGAACTCTCTCTTTCTCTCTGGCCCAATATTTATTATCTTTGCTTGATTTTTTCATTTGATTTTTATTTGGGGGGGGTCACACCTGAGTGCTCAGGGGTTAGTCCTGGCTCTGCACTCAGAAATCACCCTTGGCCACCAGCTCTGGGGACTATATGAGATGCCGGGGCTTGAACCCAGGTCGGCTGCATGCAAAGCAAGTTTCCTCCCCACTGTGCTACCCCTCTGGACCCTGCTTGTTTGTTTTATATTATCATTAAGAGTGTAATGTAGGGGTTGGACCCCAGTACAGTGGGGAGGACTCTTGCCTTTCATGTAATCAACCCAGGTTCGATCCCTTAATGTAGATTCAGGAGAGAGCCCTGAGCATCCCTGGATGTTACCAAAAACAAAAAATAAACAAAAAAGGTGTGTAAAATAATATCACACCAGGATTTGTCTGCATTTTCCACGGATGGTGTCCCTGGCATGTTCGTGTGCTGATTAGCCGTCACATATCTTCTTTGGAGAAGTGTCTGTGTGCTTTGTCTTTTGATTGCTGACTTGTAAGAGTTCTTTATATGTCCAAGATACTCTGCCACATTTTTTAAGTAAAAATTTTAAAAAGGCTCATTTCAAAAGCCCACAATGTAGCTCAATGATAGGGAATATGCTTCATATGTGCAAAGCATCAAACATCAAAATGCACCAAAGTACTAGACACCAAAACTTAAAAATGAAATGAAAGGCGGGACTGGAGAGCTGGTAGAGTAGGTGTGGAGCTCATCTTGCACGCGGCTGAGACAGGTTTGATCCTCAGCACCCCATCTGGTCCCCCAAGCACCACCATGAGTGATCCCTGAGCGCAGAGCCAGAAGTAAGCCCTGAACACTGTCCAGTGTGGAAAAAAATGAAATGAAAGGAGGAGGGGCTCAGTGGCTCAAAGTCTCTGCCCAGGAGGTGTGAGGCTGTGAGTTTAGTTCCTGGTGAGTGTGGGCACCTGGCATTAAGGGAGAGTGGGCAGCTCTGCTGGTCACCAGCACTGAGCAGGGGAGCACACGGAGTGTCCACAGCCCTGGCCGTTGCGATGCTAGCAAATAACCACAGGGAGAAAGGAGAGAGAAGGGACAGAAAAGCTAGGGGATGGAGAGAAGGGAGAGGGAAAAGGGGGAAGGAGAGAAGGAGGAGAAAGGAGGGACACACACACACATCCAGATGTCAAACCAGGCCGAGACCCCACCAAAGGAGTCACACGAAGACAGACTGCAACGCACTAAGCCAAAGGTCTCTATTGGCTAGCTTGAGCTACAGCCCTCATCTGGCTCACCAACACAGCAGCAGCCTGCTCAGAATGAGTGGCCCTGAGTCTCAAAAGTGATGGGCTTTTACAGCATAGCATTATATAACAGGGACTAAATGCGGGCCACCCTTTTGGCTGCAGTCTGAAAGAAGGCTTTTCACTACTTGTACTTAGTGATTGGTTATAAGTCAGTTACACAGACACAAACATACACACACAGTAACCATACACAGGCATAAACAGACACACAGACATACCTACATACACACACATACAAGCACACAGATACAGATACACACAGACATATACACACAGACACATTGAGTCACAATCACACATAGCCACACACACATAGACACTGACACTCAAAGACGCACACACAGATAGGCACAGACAGATACACACACACACACACACACACACACACACACACACCTAGCCAAGGTCAGAGCTGGTGTCCACTCCCGGCCCTTCCCCGGCCAGGAAGATGGCACATCAATGATGGATAGGAACAACGAAAGAATGACCAAGTGAGAAAAACAAAAGCGTCTATTCAGAGCTGCTTGTAGTTTAGACATAGCGGCTGTGGGCTGGCAAGCTGACAGGCACTGACTAGTGGCACTCCCTGTATGACCACAGGGAGCATGTTTGTGCTCTCTGATTGATTCAGAAGTGGAAATGAGCAAAGCTAGTGGTTACTGACCAGTCCCAGCTGGGGCTCACGGAGTCACGTATGATTGGTTTGGTGGATGGTCACTAGAGAGTCGATTGACTCCTGCAAGTTGGCCTCATGGTCACTGGCCTCCTGGGCTGGCTGTGGACAAAAGGTCATTTTGTAGGCCCCTCTTGTGGGCCAGCAGGAGACCCCTGGGCACCCCTTCTGGTGGCACCCATTGGGGTGGGCTGTAGGGAGAGCTTCTTGGGGCCAGGATGTGTCCCTCCTCAGCACCTCTCCTGGCAGCCAAGAGGAGGAGACTGTGGGGAGAGCTCACTCTTGTGGTCCTGGAGGGGTCCTCACTGGACACCCCTCCTGGCGGCCATTGGGGGCTCAGGGAGAGTGCCCTCTTGTCGGCCAGGTAGACTACCCCCTGGGCAACTTCACTGGTGGCCACAGGGGGGTAATGCAGGGAGAGGCCCCTCTTGTTGGCCAGGAGGGGGAACGATTGGGTGCAGCTCCTGATGGCCACAGTGGGGGGTGCGGGAGAGCCCCCTCTTGTCAACCCAGAGGGGTGCCCCTTCTGGCGGCCACGAGGGGTGGGTATAGGGAGAACCACTCATGTTGTCCAATAGGCATCCCCCCTGGGTACGCCTCCTAGAGGCTAGGAAGTGGGGGGTTCTAGGAAAGCCTCATCTTGTTGACCAGGAGGGTCCTCCCTGGGTTCCCCCATAAGGTCAGGCCTTAGAAGGATCCCCTGTGGGGGTATGGTGCCGCCAGCAGGTCAATCTGTACCTGTGAGGCGAGTGCATCAGCAGCCTCATGGTGCCTTCAGAC
>JAOXYA010079348.1:0-11370 GCA_028565675.1 Sorex palustris
TCTCCAATGGAGACGTTACTGGGCCCGCTCGAGCAAATCGATGATCAACGGGAGGGCCTTTACTTTACTTTACTTAAGGTGGAAAATGATGGTAACTGTCTCTGCTCTGCGGCCTGGGAATTCACAATCACCGAGAAGAATTTCCCAGTTCCCGTTTCCCCCACTTGGAAAGTGACACTCTGGGCATCTTGATGACGGTGAACGAGGGTGGTCATTTCTGCTGGGGACTCCCAGCAGGTTGCCGCCTCAGAGGCCTTGGATCTCAAAGCAGACCCGCCTTTTAATTTTAATTTTGTTTTTGGTCACAGCTGGCAGTGCTCAGGGCTTACTCCTGGCTCTGCACTTAGGGGTCACTCCTGGAGGTGCTCAGAGGACCACATGGGATGCTGGATTGAACCCGGGTCAGCCACAAGCACGGCCAGCACTCCTTGCTGTCCTAGGGCTCTGGCCCCCAGACTTGCCATTTGACTTTTCCCGGGACCCTGGCTTGCTCTCAGTGTACGCCCTCCCCAACCTAACTGAGCCCACTTAAGGTCTTGGATCAGTGCCCCTGGCTCACGAGCAATTGGGGTCTTCACCTACCAAGAAGGGCTCATCGGGCTCCTTATTCTTGTATATTTTCTCTGAGTCATATAAACACAGTTGTTTCCCAAAAGTCTAACCAGTTTGAGAGCAAACTAAACGGTCTCCAAAGTTGTGTCCCCAGCCCCAGCCCCAGTCCCCAGAGGAAGCTGCACCCACACCTTTTCTGTGGGGGCTATGGCCGTTGGGGGCTCTTCCTGGGTGGGTCCCCCACACGCGTGGGCTTCCGGGAGGGCCAGGCTGGCCCAGTGCTTCCTCGACTTCCGGTGCCCGGCAATTACAGCACAGAAACCCCCATTAACTAGATCTCCGGGATGTGGGCTGTGAGAATGAAGTAAATATTTACTCCTCCAAGTACAGCTCTCGGCTAGCTGCCTCTTACCCTACTCTCACCATCTTCTAGCGCCAACAATGGCCTTATTTACTCCCGGACCAGCGTTCTCATTTTCTTGCTCATTTTCAGAGCCTTTCCCGTGGCACAGGAGAGTCTCTGTGTCTCCCTGTCCAGGTGGCCTGTCCTAGGGCCCCGTCTCTGGGTCCTGCTCCGGTCCCTGGGTGTTGAGGCGCCCCCTGCAGGGACCTTCTGGAAGAGCACGCACAGAAAACCCTTCTGTTCAGCAGACCTGGTGTGCCCACGAGATGTGCATATACAAGCTCACTGGGCAAAGGATCCTTGGTCGCAAATGGGTCTAGTTGGAATTTTTAAGACTTTGGGGCCACGGTTTTCCATCTTGGGGGACTATGCTGAGAAGGCCAGCGGCAGGTCCTCCCTTCTGGAACAAGCTGTTGCTGCTTCCTCCCCTCTTGAGGGGGTCCCCTACCTCCCCTCGACGCTGCGCCCCACTGTCTGGCGTGCCAGGCCGACCCTGGTGCTGCCCCAGCCCTTCCACACGGCAGACGCGCACTCTTCTGTTTCCCCAGCCCCCCAACTTTGTGTTTAAAATTAATTTCACTAATAAGTTTATTCTGCAGTTTAATGCATGAGCACGCTCCGAGCTTCAAGCGAACGTTGGGACCTGCTCCTGAGCCCATGCACAGACTCTGTTTCCTGGCCTGGGGGGGGGTCTCGAGGGTGCTCAGGGCTCTAGGTCCCTCGCTGCCCCTCCGTGTCGCACACTCCTCCTCCCCTGCACTGTCTCAACGACTACACAACTGAAGTGAGTTCTGAAATGGTGCAGGGGAATCTTTCAACTTTTTTTTTATAGCGTCAAGATTGTTTCTGCTGTGCTAGGTTTCTTGAATTGCCATCTGGGCTTTATGATGAGAAGATCGTTTTTTTGCTGGAAAACAACAGGGATTTTGACACATACTATGTGGAATTTCTGGAGAAATTAGCATAAGTATTATTATCCTAACAGTGTGAGGTGTGAGAAGTGGACTTGGGGATCTTCAAATTTATTTGAGCCTTCTTTATTTCTTTCAAGAATTTTTGTAGCTTCAGAGTGCATGTCTTATACCTTTGTTAAAGGTATTCCTAAGCATTTTATTCCCCTTAACCCTATTTGAAATGGAATTGTTTCTTAATTGCTTACACATTCCCTCTTACTCTCTTAATTTCATGTTTGGGTTATCACAAACAACAAAAATACACTCAGTTTCTGTATTTGAATTTCACGTCCTTGCAACCTTGCCAAACTCATCTTTGAGAGCTCAATAGTTCATCTTTGCTGATTCCTCAGGATTATCTCTATATAAGATCATATCATCAGTTTTACTTTTTTCCAAGTTGGATGCCATTCAAATTTTTTCCTTTGCCCTAGTATCTTGTCTAGAACCCCTGATTCTATAGATACAGGTTAGGATGTGCAGTTTATAGTTGTTTTTTATTTTCAACTCCTCTGTTTTCTTTCTTTTTTAGAACGGTTTTATTGAAACTTATTTCAAAAGATGTGAGGGGAGAGAAAGAGAAAAGTATGTAGTATGTGTTCAAGAGAGAACACAGGAACACAGGCTTCTTTTTTTTTTCTTGCTTTTTGGGTCACACCCGGCAATGCTCAGGGGTTACTCCTGGCTCATGCACTCAGGAATCACTCCTGGCGGTGCTCGGGGGACCGTATGGGATGCTAGGAATCGAACCTGTGTCAGCCACGTTGGCTGCGTGCAAGGCAAACACCCTACCTGCTGTGCTATCACTCCAGCCCCGAACACAGGCTTCTTGAAAGTGAAAATAGACAAGCGAGGAAACGTAGATAAGCAAGAGAAGTGTGTGTTCAAGGGGGAACAAAGGCTTGAAGAACCAGCACAGCCCACCCGCTGTCCAGTCCGACCTCCTGCCTCTGTGGCGTCCCTGAATACTGCTGACTCGTCCGTTTCTCCCTGCTATTCCTGCTTTCAGCTGCTGCTTCATCTGCTCTGAGGCAGTGCCACTAGAAGCATGTATGTTTCTGAGTGTTACATGTCTCCGTGGAGACAACTCTGTCACGATTAACTGTCCCTCTTTATCTTCTAGGAATTTTATTTTTTGTTTGAAAATTTCTTTTGGACAGTCTTGGGAAAAGGAATTTTCATTCGACCAACTTCCTCTCCAGGCTGGGTTCACACAGGGAAGGAAGGCAGGGGCCAGGGGGCCAGGCTTGGCGTCGTCTCTCTCATCCTTCCTGTCCCCAGCAAAGGATCCAAGCCCCCTCTCTCCCTCCTTCTGCATTGGGACGCAGGGGATGGGGGAGGCGAGAGGGGGCTACAGCTGCTAAGGTTCTCTTTAGCCTTTTTGGGGGTTCAGCATTTAGTAAGAAGATCAGCGGCAAAGATTGCTGATGAAATTCTTGCTGTACGGGGCTGGAGCGATAGCGCAGCGGGGAGGGCCTTATATGCAACCAACCCGGGTTCGGTTCCCAGCATCCCATATGGTTCCCCTGAGCACCACCAGGAGTAATTCCTGAGTGCATGAGCCAGGAGTAACGCCTATGCACTGCAGGGTGTGACCCAAAAAGAAAAGAAAAAAAGAAAAAATTCTTGCTATATGTTAGCACTTCCTTGTCTCATCTCACATGACTATCAGCAAGCAGAGATGTTTGCCCGCGCTTTACTTTGATAGTAAAACTAAAGCAACAGCAGCTGGAGAAAATGTAGCGAACAGAAGTTGGCCTGAAGAAATGAGAATCACCATCAGCCTCTCCTGAGACAGGCTGGAGGGTCTCGCAGGCTTGTAAGGGTGAGAGCGGGGCAGGGACTCCAGCCTTGGCTCCCAGAAGATGGCTAGGAGGGTGGTTGTCTAGTGTGTGTGTGTGCGTGTGCGTGTGTGTCTGTGTGTAGGGCGGCGGGCCAGCCCCTCTCCAGGCCCTTTCCTCTGTCTCCTGGGGTCGCACTGAGCTGGTTGAGGGTATGATATAGGTCCCATGGAAGCCAGAGGCTGGGGTGAAGATGGTTTTAGAGGGGAGATGGGGAGACCCTGATCTGCATTGTCAGACATGCATCTGCCCCGAATCTGGGACCCCCCACTCCCCACACCCCACAGCAGAAGCCAAATGAGACCCTTTCCCAGATGTCCACATAGCCCCAGGGGGTCTGCTCCCTCCCCTCCCTCCCCCTTCCCTGCTTACCCATCTTCCAACCTTTATTCCTCCCTCCCTCCCTCCTCTCTCCCCATGCTCTCTGGGTCCCAGCCCCCTGTTGTGGGTGGGCTGGCAGGGGCCATCTGCATGGGAGCTCAGGAGGGTGGGGGACCCTTTCTCAATAAGGAGGAGGGAAGCACCTCCTTAGGAGTGGGCTCAGGACAGCCACAGGCCTGATGGTTCCCTCCAATGGGGAGGACATGTGGGAGGCAGGGCCCACAGTGCCCAGGACAGGGGCAGGGTGAGGTGCCGGGCATCCCCGCCCAGTCCGGCCGCCCACCCGTGCAGCAGGCTGGCCTCTATCCACCACCCAGCTCTGCTTCTCCCACCTCTGTCCCTCACCCAGTCTCCCAGACACTCGGTGGGACTCCCAGCCGGCCCCCGGGGGTTGCTCCCAGCCCTGTGCCCGCCACCTGCCGTACAGCTCCAGGGGCGCGTCCTCACTTTGCAGCTGGATTCCGCTTCTCTGGGCAGGTTCGGTGCTGACAAGCAGGATTGATTCTCGTGGAATCTGGGCTCAGATTAATCAACCATAAAATTCGTGGGGAGTGGACAAGGGGGCACAGGGTAGGGTGCCGGATCCTCACTCAGCCACCCGTTTGCTGAGGAACCCCACAGGGACAGGGGCCACATCTGCTCTGGGGACTCCGGGGCTGGGAGAGAGGCTTCCCCGAGGCTCTGAGGGACCCACGTTGGTGGGGCTGAGTCCCACTGCAGCCTGAGAGCAGCGCCCGGCGAGCAACTGGATTAGGTCAGGGCTAGGGTGGGGTAGCACTGTCACTATCCTCCCACTGTTCATCGATTTGCTCGAGCGGGCACCAGTAACGTCTCCGTTGTGAGACTTGTTGTTACTGTGTTTGGCATATCGAATACATCACGGGTAGCTTGCCAGGCTTTGCCCTGCGTGCAAAATACTCTCGGTAGCTTGCTAGGCTCTCCAAGAGGGGCGGAGGAATCGAACTCAGATTGGCCACGTTGGCCTCGTGCAAGGCAAATGCCCTACAGCTGTGCTATCACTCCAGCCCAATACATTTAAAATCAGAATTATTGTTATTTGTACTACTACTTCACAACTTCCCAAATCACCACTTCTTCCATACCAGTCATTAATAATTCTATTTATTATGTTATTCCACAAAACACTTGAGAGTCATTCTTGCTTCATTTTGGGGGTATTCATCTATGAAATTATAAGCAAATTCTATAGTCTGACCTTCAAAATATTGCCACAATTTAGCCTCTTACCACTACTTATTTCACTATAGCTTTGGCTGAACTCAATATTTCCCTTTCCCCAAGATTACTGCCAAAACCTCTGTAAGTACTTTTCATGCTGGTGCCCCTATAAGCTTAGTCATACCTCTGCTCTAAGCTTTCCTGTGGTTCCATCTCACTAAAGAAAGAGCCAGAGGTTTTACATGAACTCACCACTTTTCTCCCTGGACGACACACCAAATTCTCATACTGTTCCTCTTCATTGGGTGTTCTCTGCAGTTGATGATTTCATTCCAACTAGCTTTCTATTACTCTCTATCTCTATTTTTCTTCTATTACCACTGTTTTGAGAAGATTTCTCAAATCACTCCTTAAAAAATTATGCCCTTCACACAAGTCTTATATTTTATATGACTATATATACCTCCTCAATTCTTATCATCATTTGGTAGACATATATTTTTATCATTATTTTGAAGTACATATAAACTTCCAGGACCAGAGAGAGAGAGTTTGAAGTAGTAGAGTAGATGTTTAACACACAAGAGGCCCTGAGGTTCATCTCAGCATCACATGACACCCAGAACTACTGGATCCCAAGAAATACAGCACCAGGAACATGCACCAAACCATTCAATCCATATTGACAAGTAAATATTGCCTAGAATTTCTTGTCTCAGCACCTTGCTAGATAACTCACTGTCACCCAGTCTAACAGAGCCATTTGGAATGGCTTCTATTTAAGTAAACAAATAAGCAGCAAGAACAACAACAACAAAAAACCACCCAAAAACAATACATAAAAAAAAACCCTTAGGGAAAACATCTTAGATATTAAGGTACTCCGGATTTTCAAGATCTTAGATCTAAGATCTTATGGCTTTTCTCTTAGTGGTAGGTGAAAGAGATATTTAAAATTAACTCTTCAGGACTGGTGCTGGTGTTTATCTTGTTTTGCAATTACACATGGCAATGCTCCATACTCAAGATCTACTGCTCAGTGCTTAAGAATTGATCCTGCTGAGTCTCTGAAGACAAGCCACTGAGCTATCCCTATGATGCTGATGCTATTTTAACATTTAATTAAGGAGGGCATGAAGGTGGGACATAGAGATAATAGAGGCAAAGGCAGCACCAAGACAGACTTACAAAAAAAGCAGAATAAGTTAGGCTTAGATTTTGGTTCCAGAATTCCTGGAATTGAGCACAGACATCTGGAATTGAGTCATGATTTCCTGGAAGTGAGATATCCATGGTGAGGTCAGCTAAGGGTTACCAATCAGATAAAGGTAGCAAACCCTCCTCCCCGCAATATAACCCTTATGTAAGTCTTATGCAACTCTTATGTAACTCCAACTTCTAACAAATCAGCTAAGTACAAGTAATGAAAAGCCCCTCAGATTCTGGCCAAAAGGGGGTCTGTGGAAAGTCCCTGTTATATAATGTATGGTATAAAAGCCCCTCACTTCTGAGACTCAGGGTGACTCATTCTGAGAAGGCTGCCACTGTGTCAGTGAGCTATGTCAGTGAGCTGGATGAGGGCCCTAGCTTAAGCTAACTGAGCTAGCTAATAAAAACCCTTTGCTTATTGCATCACAACTTGTCTTCATGTGATTTCTCTGGGGATATCTCAGCCTGGTTTAACAACACCAGTTCAATCCTCATTTTAGCAAGCATGAACTAAATTTGTGGTATTACATAGGAACGTGCTATCTCTTTCTATGTTCATTGCACTGCTCTTCACACTAGTTAAAATCTGTAAACAGATAATCAGTAAAGAAATTAGTCTCTCTCTCTCTCTCTCTCTCTATATATATATATATATATATACCCTTAGCTACTCAGCTATAAGAAAAAATATAACATGCAATTTACTGCAATGTGGATGAAACTAAAGGGTATGGTGCTAAATGGAGTCAGTGAGAGGGAAACAAATACAGAATGACTTCTCTCATATATGGGATACATATAGAAGGAAAACAACAATCGGCTTATGGCAATAGTCCTTCAGTATTAGCCTACAGAACTGAGTCTGACAAGCGGGGAGCAAGAGGGGAAGGTTGGGGGGTTGGAGCATGTATGGCTCTTAAGACATTGTTGGAGGGATGCTGATATGCTGGTGATGGGTGTGGAGCTCAAACCATGAATTTATGAAACTCTCTTATTAACAGTATTTGTAAACCACGGTGCACAGGTGAAAACTAGAGATGAATTTTCATTTTTTTAATAAAAGAATATATCCTATCTCTGGAGCAAAGAATCAAGGTTGATGTGTTACCATTGTAGCAACGGAAAGTGTGTACATTCTACAGCCAGGACTGGGATTCACCTCCACCACCACCCTAAGCAAAGCTATGTCAGAGTATGAGAGCAACCTCAGGCAGAATGCGTTCAACCACTGGAACTAGCATATGTTCATCTGCCAGACACTGCAACAACAGCAAAGGGAAAAGATGAGCGAAGTGTCTGGGGCCCAACGGAATGTGTTTCCCTCGCACGTGACTCACCCAGGTTCCATTTTCATACGGTTCTCTGAATGCTGCCAAACGTAATTTCAGAATGTAGAGCCAGGAGTGCTGAACTCAGAATAAGCATTGTTGAGTGTGCAACCCACCACAAAAAAAAAAGAAAAAAAAAGAAGTAGGAGGGGTAAAATTGTCAACCAAAAAAGTATATTCATTAAGGAAAGTATCATAGGATAACATAAAAAAAAATTTTACACTTGGTGATTTACTCTAGATTTTTAACTCAGTCACAATGATCAATAGAGATAAATATTCTCTTTGTAGTCATTGTAAAACCCATGGTTCATATAATTAAGCATTTATGTGTTAACAAATATTAGATACATTATTGAGTTCCCCAAATAGAGAGAATATAATTCTAATCTATAAGTAAATTTCTTTTTTAACATAATAAACAGTTACAGAAGTTGGGAAGAACATAACTAATCTCATGATGTAGATAAAAAAATAGTCTAAAAAACAGTTTTTCAGAGACCTTACTAAAGGGGACAGAAGAGGGAAGTAGCCTCATAGGAATTATCATGGCATACATAAAGGAAAAAATACATTCTAATGTTTACTGTAGTGGTAAGGAAGACTTTACTCAATACTATTGCAATTGTTCTCAAGATTACTGAACTGAGAGATTGGACTTCATTTTGAATACAAAAATAGAAGTTGCATATCTGTAGCCAAAGGGAATAGTGAGACAGTCAGTGAATAGAAAATCCTGAGAGACAGGAGGATTTTTGCTAAATAAGTAGAGATTCTTTTTGAAGGTAGGCAAGGCTTTCACACTAAGATGAGAATGAAGAATTTGACAAGGTATCAATACTGATTAAAATTTAAGAGTAGGTAGCACTGTAGCACTGTCCTCCCATTGTTCATCAATTTGCTTGAGCGGGCCCAATAACATCTTCATTGTGAGACTTGTTGTTACTGTGTTTGGCATATTGAATACATCACGGGTAGCTTGCCAGGCTTTGCCATGCTGGCGAGATATTCTCAGTAGCTTGCCGGGCTCTCCAAGAAGGGCAAAGAAATTGAACCAGGCTCAGCTGCGCGCAAGGCAAATGCCCTACCACTGTGCTATCGCTCCAGTCCGCATACATACCTATAAAGGTATTAATTTCAAACCTGATATAGAGATTAATGAATCTTATATGAAGAAGGTGGCTTAGTGACTAAGTAAAACTGCATCCATTTTTACTACCACCTAATGAGGTTTTTATTTTATTATCCACTGTTATTTCCTAACATCTATTTTAAAGAATAAGAACTCATGCCCTTATATAAGATTTTCTGTTTTCTGAATGATTTTCAGGATTATGCAGCTGCAGAATACCTCACTGACTATGAGAAATAAAATTTACAGGCCTGAAATTTTTCCAGTAAAGATTCCCATAAGGTTTTTTCTACAAAATGTTTTATGGAACAATAACATATACTCAAGTGCATATTGCTAAAAAAGATTAGAGTATATCACATCAAAATTATATATGTGTACATATATTTGTGTGTATGTGCAATACATTAACATACATATTCATACACATTAAGTTAGCATATTTGCATATATGTGGAATAAGAAGAGATACACATTAGAATTAGATAAAGTGACATAAGTACTTTAGATGCTATTGTTATTCCTTAGGATTTATAAATTTCAACCTAATGGCTCAAGAAGACAGGGTGCCAGGGAGATACTTCAGGGGTCAAGGTATTTTCCTTGCATGTGGCAAACCCCAGTTTGAATTCATTGCACCGTATGTGATTCCTTGAGCACTGAGACATGGGTCATCTCTGAGTACCCTAGTGTCCCAAAGTAGCAAAGTATTCTTAAACTCTTAAATGACAGTGTAGCATGATAATGGAATGTTTTTACAGACATTATCTTATTGTGTTAGCTAGAAGGCAGGGTCTTTCCACAGCATCTATGAAAGAATACTGTCCATATTATCTGGACACACATATGTCTCTGGGACAAAGGATTCATTTGGATTGGCCACCCTATTTGTTTAAATTACTTTTTTGGGGGATGGGCTTGGGCCATACACAATGGCATTCAGAAGTTACTCTTGGCTCTTTTGCTTTGGATCACTCCAGCATTGCTCAGGGAGCCATATTCAGTGACAGGGATCAAGCCAGGATATGCTCCACTGAAGGCAAGCACTTGATCCTCTAAACTATCTCTGTGGCTCAGCAGTTATTTTTCAACATGGGCTCAAACACCCCTCCCGTTAGCTATCCTTCACTTTACAATTTGAACTAATGCATATAGAGGTTATAAGTATGAAGCATTAAAAATATCTTCTATGCTCTTCATCAAATTAAGCTCTCTCGGTTACTTCATTCTTTACAATTACATAAGATATATAACACGGTAGTTACACATACGAAAATGTGATTTTACTAAAGTCTCATTTTCAAAAAGGGAAGGTCTATGCTGAAAATATTCACATTACCGAAATGCAGAATGGGAAGCAAATTTAGAGGCATTAAAAGTTATGAGGTAGTCACTAATAACTGGATTGGTGGAACAACTTCTCACATAATTTCCAATTGCCCCCAAACCCTTCTCAAATAAATACACATTCTAACTAGAATATTGCATTTTTTTCCATGCTAACAGTTTAAAAATAAGCCCCCGGAGCATGAATATCTCTAAGAGGGATATTGCTGGAGTTTCTACATAGAAATTCTCGAGCTGCTGTTGGTGGGAGTTTGAAGAATGGAGCCCAGCTTATCCGATTTCTACAAGGAGACATATCCATTGCAAGAACTGGGCCCAAAGACAAACAAGAATGGATCAAATTACTAATTATAATGTGCTCTTCAGGAAGAAGCATAGTAAGCAGTCTAGATAGTTAAAAAACTATCACGTGTTATGACATGAACATAATTTTTGCTTATTAGCAACATCGTGGCAAATATTAACATATTTTTCAGCATTTATAAAGCATTTATATATATAAGTACTAAACTTATAAAAATACTCTTATCATTTGAGTTCTTTTAGTTAATATTGCAATAAACGCACTTTTAAAAGAATGGCAAGCTCATCTTCCTCAAATGTGAAAAGGGAGTTGTCTCTCATTAAAACTAATGAAGAGAAGCTGGCTTGAATATTTTTAAGGGGGCGTGGTACTCCAGGTGCTACTCAGGAGTTTCTTATGGCTCTGCACTCAGGAGTTACTCCTAATGGTGCTCAGGGGATCATTTAGGGCATCAGGGAATTGAACCCAGGTTGGCTGCTGAAAGGAAAATGCTCTACCTTCCATACTCTGGTTTCAGTCCCTCAAATGTTCCATTTTTTTTCATTAAAATATCTATTTGCCTTTCTATCTGTTGTTATCAACCAGCTTCACAGATCTACACATGACAAGTAATATGTATAATGCACAGTGCTCAGTGTATTGACTATACATTTATAGGTTAAAAAAAAGGTAAAGGCCCTCCCGTTGATCATCGATTTGCTCGAGCTGGCCCAGTAACGTCTCCATTGGAGACTTTGTTGT
>JAOXYA010079388.1:0-11368 GCA_028565675.1 Sorex palustris
TAGCTGGATGATTGGTTATCCTGGAGAGATCCCAATTTTAGATTTTCGCTCTGGAATGATTCCCTGTTCTTTTACCCCAGTGACTAACTCCCCCATATCAGCAGCACCACGGCTTTCAGTAGGGACCCAAAGTACAGTCCTCCTGGAACCTGCCGAGCACTCAGTCTGGGCTCACCTCCACCTGGTCTGCTGCTTCCCTGGCTTCAGGCCTCCCAGCCTGCTGCCCTGGGAGGCGGATTCTCCTGAACCTGAACGGAAGCCCTGAAGGCTGAAGCATTCTGCCTCTGCTGGGGTTGGCTCCTGGGAGACACCCGGGAGGAGGGAGACAATTGGAGGAGAGGGGAGGGGCCAGCTTCGTGGACTACCCTCAGTGGGAGTGCTGTGAGCTTCCTCTTCCTGCGGGCCCCGCGGCTTCCTACACAGCATAGGTGGCAGAGGCCTTCCTAGCCCCAGCACCACCAGTACCTACATCCAGGGAAGGGGGCTGATCAAATCCTGTGCCCTATGAGTCCTGCTCACACTCTGCCATCCTTCCCTGCCAAGAACCTTCGAATTGATTACTCCTTTGTTTGTTTATTTTTTGTTTAGGAAACACAGCCAGTGGAGCTCAGGAGTTATACCTGGCAGTGTGCTAGGGACCACATGCGGTGCCAGGATCCAAGTCAGTGTCTCAGCCACTGCCACGCTAGACAAGTGCCTTAACCCCAGTCCTATCTCTCCTGTCTCCCTGGACCCCTTTTTAATACGAGTGGTCCTTCATTTTGACACCTGAAGAAGCCAAGGCACAGCTTGCCCTGGTTGATGGTGACTGAGCCCCCTTTCAAGCCCATCTGGGGACTTTGAAGGTCCACACACTCTATACACATATCACTACATGCACATATTCACATGGACACACATGTGCATGCATGAACATGCAAACACTGTGGGGAGATAAGGACAAACGATATGCCCATGACAAGAACTCAGTTTGTGGAGCTGGAGCGATAGTACAGTGGGTGGGGCTCTTGCCTTGCACACAGCTCACTCAGGTTCCACTGCTGGCACCCCAAATGGTCCCCTGAGTGCTTCCAGGAGTGATCCTTGGTCTCAAAGCCAGGAGTAAACCTGGGGCACCACTGGATGTGCCCCCACCCCTTAAGAAATAAATAAAGGACTCAGTTGGTATTGTGAGGATGTCCTGAGTAATGGTGCTGGGCCCTACCTGCTTCTAAGTGGGCTGCACCCCAGTCACAAAGTGGAAGATATTGCCCTGTCACAGAGGCAGGGTGGGATGGGGGGTTGGGGGTGGGAGGGATACTGGGATCCATGGTGGTGGAAAATGAGCACTGATGGAGGGATGGGTATTTGATCATTGTATATTTGAAACCCAAGCACAAAAATTTGTAAGTCTACAACTGTACCTCGTGGTGCTTCACTAATAAAAATATTTTTTAAAAAGCTGTAAAAAAATTAAAAAATAAAATGGCATCATCTGAAAGTTTATACTCTTCACATATTGTGGAGTGAGAGCTAATGAAGAAATGAGTGAAATTAAGGTCAAGAAGGCAAGGGCTCAGGAGGAGCAGCTTGGGTCACCCACCATCCATTCATTATCTGCCATCCATTCATCCATCCATCCACCCACCCACCCATTCAGCCCATTCATCTAACTATTTATCCATCCATCCTTCCACCCCATCCATCCATCATCTACTATCCACCCACTGATCCATAATCCATCCATCCAACTATCCATCCATCCCATCTAGCCACCTGTAAAGTGGTAAGACGTGGGGGAATGCATGGGAGCCCACAAGACAGAGCTTGGAGACACAATCACGATGGTCCACGGGACGCCCCTGGTAGCCACACGGACCAGGAAAGTCAGAACGGCAGCCCGGAGAACTCGGCCTCAAATACCTTTCTCAGGAATCAGATTTTTTTTTTTTCGGCAGAGGACAGTGCTTTGAACTCTCTCTTAGCGTTGCTCAAGGATCACTTCAGACCACAGCGAGGATGACCTCACTCTCAGAGAGGACACCGAGGCAGAGAATGAAGAACAGAAAATGAACCAGGAAAACAAACTCCGCGATCCTGACCCCAGAAGTGCGGGTACAGTTCCCTAAGGGGGAAGGGTAGTTGGAGAAGACAATGTGTGTGTGTCTGTGTGTGTCTGTGTCTGTGTGTCTGTGCGTGTGTGTAGAGGGGGTGTTGAGAACACAGCCCCTAAAACTCACATTCACACTCTCATAAATCACTCTTACTTTTGTTAAACAGAAAACAATTTTTCTTTTCTTTAAAACAAAGAAGAAGGACTAGCAAAGGAGGGTGGAATTCGGAGGGGGGGAGGCACTGCAATTGGCCTTGCTGGGTCTCCATAAGTGAAAATGTGTTTCCTGATGGAGCACAGGAAGGAGGGCCCCTGGGAATCCATCTCACACTCATCTGACACATTTCTTGAGAGTGTGCAATTAGGGGATCACCTTAGCGCAGCGGGGAGAAGGTGCCTTCACAGTCTGGGCTCTGCTCTGAGGCTTTGGGGTGGAGGGTTTTTTTGGGGGGGCCTTCCTCTCCACCCCTGGTCCCCACTTTCTCCTACCCCCTGCCCCCAAGCTCACAGCACAGGCTTCCCTGGAAGCCAAGAGGAGGCCCTGTGGGTGATGGAACAAAAGTCCAAAACGACTCCAAGTTGGGCACTGCTTTTCAGAGCAGAGACCCCAGAGGAGTGTGTGTGTGTGAGTGTGTGTGTGTGTGTGTGTGTGTGTGTGTGTGTGTGTGCGTGCGCGCGCGCGTGCAGGGGCTGACAGGGAACACAGAAGGGTCCAATGGAGAGGGGAGCACTGCTCTTCCATCAGGCCCATCTCCCCTGCCTCATCAGCGCCGAGGGGCGCCTCCACGTCTGTCTTCCTGCTCACCTGGGCACTCCCAGCCCAGAAGCAGGACCACAAACACAGGTGTGTGTGCGCTAGCCCGGCCCTGTGCTAAGTTCAAACACGGTGGAGTGGATACGCAAGAGGACACCGAAGCACCCCCTCCTTACCACGTGCCCCCAACACCCAGTCCTGAGGGGAGGAGGTGGCCTGGGGCGCTCCCTGCCTCCCTCTGGCTAGGGTGGCATCCTTGGTGCAAGCTCAGGCCACGGGAGGTGCTGGCAGGAAGGACAAAGATGGGAGAGGACTTTGAGGGGTCTCTCTTTCTCTCTCTGTCTCTCTCTTCTCTCTGTGTCTCTCTGTCTCTCTGTCTCTGTCTCTGTCTCTCTCTCTCTCTCTCTCTCTCTCTCTCTCTGTCTCTCTCTCTCTCTCTCCTGCTTTTGGGCCACCACACCTGGCTTACTCCTGGCTCTGTGCTCAGGGATCATCCCTGGATGCTCAGGGGACCACATGGGGTGCCAGAGATCTAACACAGTTCAGTCGCATGCAAAGGAAACGCCTAACCCCGCAGTTCTATCCTCAAGCCCTAAGGTCCTGCTATTTCTTTCGTGCTTAACCGCAAGTTCTCATCTTCCCCTGGGACCCTTCAGCGCGGCTCAAGCTGCACCTCTGCTGCCCCCGTGTGGCCACAAGAAGCTCTACACGCTGTGTACAAACACGCCTGCCTTCTGGGTGAAACTCTTCAACCTCCAGCCCCAGCCTGCCCCAGACTGCATGGGGGTGGGGTGGAGGGGTATGGGGTGGGGAGGTCCTAGACGCATTTCTCTTTCCCTTTTCTCCAGTCAGTGGATTGTCTCACTCTTGGCACTACAGGCAGCTCTTCCAAAGAGCAAATTTTTGGAACACTGTGGCACATGGACGAGATGGAGAAAGACACTGATGAAGGCGGACAAGGTAGGGCATTCTGGCAGGAGTGAGGGTGAAGATAAGAAGGGATGATGCCTCAGGAGACTCACGGCCCATGGCAAGGCTGATCATGGTCCTGGAGGCAGCCTGCTGCTCAGGGAGCACATGCTAGGGCCTGGAGCTGGTGACCTTTACCCACATGGGAGGAGCAACTCTTACCCAGTGGCAGGGCTGCTGGCTCACAGAAAAAAAACCAGGGGAAGCCAGTGGGGTCCCCCAGCCTAGAATCCCTACCAATGGTTCTGATCAGGTCAGCATGCTCTGTCTGACCCACTGACCATGAAAACTTAAGAACCAGAAGCCCAATTTGCTGGTCCCACCCAATGCCACTGTCACTGTCCTCCCGTTGTTCATCGATTTGCTCGAGTGGGCCCAGTAACGTCTCCATTGTGAGACTTGTTGTTACTGTGTTTGGCATATCGAATACGTCACGGGGAGCTTGCCAGGCTTTGCCGTGCGGGCGAGATACTCTCGGTAGCTTGCCATGCTCTCCGAGAGGGGCGGAGGAATCGAACCTGGCTCGGCCAGGCTGGCTGCACGCAAGGCGACCGCCCCACCGCTGTGCTATCGCTCCAGCCCACCCAATGCCATGCAAACAAATTTAACCTCCTGTGAAACTGCAGAGGGGCATTCACGCTAAGCCGTGCAGTAACCCCTTCCTCTACTCCTTAACTCCACATTGTCTTTTCTCAGCTCAAACTGCTGGATCCTATCGCTACGTTCAGAAGGCTGCCCCAGCCAACAGGCTGTTTTCAAAGCACAGGTGTACGCTGTGTCCAAACACACCTGCCTTCTGGATGAAACTCTTCAACCCCCAGCTTCAGAACCTGACACCTTCATGCCTTCCTCCTGCAGGGGACCCCGGAGTCACCTGACAGTAAACCAGATAAGCCCTACTGGCTTGCTTTGGGGTCACCTGCTGCCAGACTGTTCACGTGGCCTTGTATATTCCCTCCCTCCCCCGCACCCCCCGCCGCTTGAAGTCTCCCTCCTCTACAGAACAGGGTCTCAGAGCGCCCTGGAGGGGTAAACAAGCAAGTGTGGGTGACGTGTGGCACAGGAAACAATGGATAAGTTGGGTTCACTCTGTCCTATAGCCACTTCTCAAAATGAATTTGGGATGGAATGAATCATCTCTCTCTCTCTCACTCTCTTTCTCTCTCTCTCTCTCTCTCTCTCTTCTTTACAACAGTCATTACAAAGAGCAATGAAAACAACAATGAAAGGAATGAAAAGACAAACTCGATTTTCTCTCTCCTCCCCCAGCAGTGAACACCATCCCTTCCTTAAATGGGGAGGCTGGCCGGCACGGAGGCCACACCCTCCTCATCTTCCTCTCGGCTCCAACACCATTTGTGGATGATTCTTCCTCCAGTTTCTCCCTTAATGGCCTTTTGTGGTCCTTGGCAGAACCAGCCTCTGCATCAATTCCATCTTTTAGGAAAAGTAAGGAGCTCTGTGTGTGTGTGTGTGTGTGTGTGTGTGTATGTGTGTTGATGTGTGTGCATGTACGTGTGCATGTGTGTGCATAATTGTACGTGTGCACACCTACAGGAACGGGTAGGAAGAGCACCTTCCTATGCATGTTGGGCAAGCTTGCCTTCAGCAGCTCTGGTTCCCCCCTGCCACTTGCTCACCCCTATACCTCCCTGCACAGGAAACACTTACCTATTGGTGCTCTCCAGAGCCTCAACCTTCTTCCGGAGCTCTGAATTCTCAGTCGAACAAGACTCCACCCTGTAAAGGGAAGAGAAGAACATGGGTTCGATCAGTGAAGCAGGAGCAAGGGTGCAGGGAGGTGGAGATGGGGGAGGGGCGTAATATGAGGGTTCTAGGGAGGCCAGGGAGACACACACACACACACACACACACACACACACGCAACGTGGGATGGGAAAAGAAACAGAGAGAATTGAACGATTTGCCTCAAGGATGGGAAATGAAGAGGGATGACACAAAAGAGAAACGTTCTTAAGGTGTTCCAATCTTGATAGGAAGCTGGGTGGGGGCGGTGGGTGGGCAGGAAGGACAGGAACCAATAAGAACCCTCAAGACAAGGAATCCAAGCGCAGGAGCACCCATGTCCCAGACCAGCCAAGAGCTATATCTGCGCAGAAACATCCCAAAGCTGACACTGCTGAAAGTGATAGTTCTAAATGACCAGCCCCTCCATCTAGGAAAGCTGATCAGAATCCAGGAGCCAATCAGAGCCAGGCAAAATCTACGAGAGCCAATCAGAGCGGACCATTCCTTTCTCGGGACCCATAGGAAAATTTCTTGCTCTGGGACCTTACTCCCATCTTCAAATGCCCCCAAGTTGGGGGCTGAGGAGCTAACTTGAGGGCTAGAACACACGTTTCACATGCTGGAGTGAGGCTGGGTCACTCCCTGGCACAACCTGGCATTCCTCAGAATCACGAGCAACAATCCCCAAACATCCCGCTGAGAAGACAGACTGGGCGTGGCCCATACCCTGCCCATCTGTCTGCAGAACTATCTTCTAGGACTAATGCAAAAACCAGACTCAATCGTTTAAAATACATTTTCCTAACACTCCTTCTGATGTTTCAGGTTGCTATTTTCCCCCCCCAGAAAAACTAAGAGTGTCTTCAAGTGTTTCTGTGAAAAGTCACTTGGTGACTTGGTGAATTCAGTGGACAGAAACATACAAAGCCCCCGTTTGCTGTCCCTAGGGATGGCTGGACGTGGTCAGTAAGTACTGCTTAATTGGAACTCTGATGTTCCTTCCAGACTCAGGAATCAACGTGGATATTTTCATGGGTCAGAAACAGTGGTTCAAAATTAAGACTGAACTCCATTTGACTTGTTGCCATACTTAGAAGTTTCCCCCCGATTCGTAGACGGTGGGGAACACACAGCTGATCTACCCATGGGCTTGACCGCAGCCAGGAAGGAGGACTTTTCTTGCTTCTCGTGGATAACATGTTTCACACACTCAAACTTCCCCGTGTACACTGCCCCATAAACACACCCAGTTTGGCTTACTTTTTCTCCAAGCTGTCCATGTATTCTTTCTTCTTTCTTCTACTTTCCTGGGCAGAGATCTGACAGAGAGGAAAAATAAGGGTCCAGCTGAATCAGGAAGGCAGTTTGCTGGGTGACTGTGGGGGGATGGGGGGCGTCAGGGTGTGTGTGTGGGGGGGGGGGCGGAGATCACTTCCATCACCTCGTGGGCTTCCGGACGCTCCTAGCTCAGGTGCCCATTACCTGGTCTGTCCTCCTCAGCTTCAACCCATCTCTGTTCTCCCCTACTCTGCTGTAAAGAGGTCTCCAGTGGGAAGGGCAGGGAACAGCAGGAAAGTGACAAGTGACCAAAGGCATCTTTGAAAGACCATTTCAACTCTGCACCACCAGGCGGCGCAATGATAATACATGAAATAAGACTTTGGAGCTTGGGCGGATGCAAACCCTCAGGTCGTTCTGCAACTGGGTGGACAGCCAGGACCAAGGTCTTTCTGTCCTGCCCTCTCTGCCTCCTCCATCCTGAGCACTCTGAGTGCTGCACCACAACCCCAAGTCTCACCTCACCCGGGCCTCTGACCTAGGAGACAGGGGAGCTTGAACCCAGGTACAGAACAGTGATCTGCAAAAATGGCTTAGAAATCCAAAACCCCTATGAAGAAAATGGAAGGGAAGAACCCACATGGACTTCTATTTATTAATTGGCTGATAGTGTTCAGGGCTTACTCCTGTCTCTGTGCTCAGAGATCACACCTGGCAGGCTCTGGGGGTCCTACGGGGTGCCAGGGACTACATCAGGGTCAGTCATGTGCAGGTCAAGCATCCTGACCACCGTACTTTTGCTCCGGCGCCATATTTCTATTAATAAATTACCTGCACGCATGGGAGAGGAAGATATCATACACTGCTACTTTAAAAACAGTGGAAGTTCTGATTTTGCTGGGGGGAGTCCCAAACAAGCTCATGAGGTCCAGGACCCCCACCGGGGACCGCAGCCATCTGGACCATTGGCTCAGTGCAAGAACTGGCTGAGCAGCAGACGCCACTCGAACTCTGCACCGCTGGGAATACCTAGTCCACCCCAGCAGTGCTGGGGGTCTCCAGGGCTGCACCTGGCGATGCTTGAGACCCCACGGGGTGCCTGGGATCAGAGCTGGGTCAGGTGCTGTGCTATGTCCCGGTCCCTAAGCTCTGATATGTTCTTCCCATCATTGAATAGATCACTGTGGGCACCAAGGAGTGGGCTTCCCTGGGTGATAGGGTATAGGAAGGGGCTGAGGAATGGGGTCCCAGCCAAGGCAGAGGGAGGGCCGGGCCTGGCGGCAGCTTTGGGGGACTGGCGAGGGGCCGATGCCAGGTGCTGAGCCCCGCTGCTCATTGGCTGTTGGGAAAGGTCACCTTATTCTTGATCTTCCGCCGGATCTTCTTCAGGGCCTTCTCCTCGGACTTGGTGAGGGGTAGTTTGGTGGGGATGGGATAGCCCTCGGCGACCAGGGTCCTCTTCTCCTCCTCTGTCAGGACCAGGGGGCCAGAGCCCTGCAGTTTCTACAGGGCACAGTGGGGTTAGCAGGGAGCCAGCAGGCACCAGCCCAGAATAGCCTCAGCCTAGCCAAGGGCTCTGGGTGGCCACAGAGGGCATGAAGGGGAGGAAGGACAGTGGACAGGTCACTCCTGCTGAAATGGTTTAGCCTGAGGGTTGTACTTCAGCAGAAAGACCCCCCCCCGACACACACACACACACACACACACACACACACAAAATACAATTCCTCTCACAAGCACGCCAGCAACACCATCCAAAGTACGAGTACGGATGCATCCCAGAGACCGCATTCCCATGGGAAGGCACTTGGACATTCTCCTGAAAATGCAATTTTGCAAGATGCTCTCTAGGTCCTCCAAGCCACTGAGCACCAGCCCAGGAGCCTACCTAAAGGCTCTCTGCACGGATGTACCAGTCAGCCTCCAGCCGGGCCGGGCAGCCCCTCTCGAGGGGCACAGTAACTCAAACCATCTGCGCACTGCACGGGCTGCATCTTAGCTCCCTGGTGGGGAGGTGGAGGCACAAGAAAAAAAGGCTCTCCTGGGATGGCTTGAGATCCAGACTGAGTGTGAAGAGGTCCCCATGGGAGGGGAGCACCCCGGGCAGTGCTCTGAGTTCAGAGACCAGTGTGCAATCACACACGGGGACAGAACACAGGTGTGACCGTGTGGCAAGGAAAGGCTTGGGGGCTGGACACACAGTTGAAAAGGGGCCGGGGTGGTGGGACAGTTGGGGATGCGTGTGGCTGACCCGGGCTCCATCCGTGGCTCCCCATATGGTGCCTTGAGCCCCACTAGGAGTGATCCCTGTGCAAAGAGCTATAAGTCAGCCTTGAGCATCTCCCAGCATGGCCCAAGCCCTCTCCCCTCCTGGGAAAGAGCTGAAAAGGCACAGCTGGAGGCCAAAGAGGAGGGAATCCAGGCAGCTGGGGACACTGGGACAGGGACACACATCAGGCATCTGGTACCCAGCAGTGGACTTCAGGCTTGGTACCAGGCAACACGTCATGGGGAAACGCCGCACTCGTGAACTGAGCACAGATGGAGAACTTTCAGCCACAGACCAAAGTCAGGTGTTCAAAATTAGGTCCATGGAGAGATGGTCTCAGAGAATTTCTATACGCCTCGTTTCAATTGATTCTACATGCTATTACGTATTCAGGGGGTGACTTAAAATTTCTCTTTTTAAAAGCTATAGCAATCTGGAGCATTCGAGGACATGGGGGAGATAACCGTCACTCCCTAGATTTCATGGTGGTGGGGGTGATGTGAGGGAGGAATGATCACTCCTGATTTCTATCCAGAATCCTGGGATTAAAAATCATGCCTCAGACAAACAAAAAAATGTTAATTTTGACACCAAAGTGTTAAATCTCAGAGTTTCTGAATTCATTCAAGCTGGCTTCTTTTTCAGGTACTGTTGGTTATTTTGTAGGGCAAGTCTTAAGGACCGTTCCTACTGTTGACATGCATCCGTGACATAATTTTGGGCAAAAAAATAAAAAAAATAAAAACAGCAAAAACCCACAACAATATTTCCCACCCTTGTCAGAGCACTGAAAGCACGGGAATAAGAACTGGAAATGAGCACAGGAAAGGGAAGTGAGCTCTAGAGTGAGGTCTATTACTTGGCGAGATTACGGGAAGTTCTTTAAAAATGTTAAGAGCTCTCAGCTCACTTTAGCTATCGAATGGAGAATGAAAAATCAGATGATGGGGGCTAGGGTGTGTGTGTGTGTGTGTGTGTGTGTGTGTGTGTGTGTAGGTCTTACCTGGCACCAGACCCAACCTGGGTTCAATCCTGGGTGCTACCAATGGTGACGCGATCAGACCAGGAGAGACCTCTGAGCCCCGCCAGATAAGGCCCACCCTGAGAGCCCCACCCCGCAAAATAGGGCACTCAAGTGATGCCCAGCAGGACCACCTGTGGGTGAGGCCTCTGGAGGGGGGAGGCCGGCGGCCAGCCGGGGACACTCACGTGGGGCGCGGTGAGCAGCGGCGACGCGGACAGGGCGGAGGGGGCGCGTGCCAGCCCCCGGGGCGGGCTGTGGGTGGACGGCAGGCCGAAGGGGTGCAGGCGCGGGTTGGGGCTCAGGCTGCCCTCCGAGTCGCTGCTGTGACTGCTGGGCGGGGTGGGCGGGAGGTGCAGGTGGTCCGCGGCCGCTGGAGGACAGAACCGGGGGACGCCGGTCAGCGGGGTTTGGGGGGCACCCGGGAGACCGCGGGGACACCTCACGTTGCACCCCAACTAGCAAGAGCGAGGGGTGAAGGCTCAGGGAGCAACGGATCCCAAAGGGTCCCTTTGGGTGAGGGTGGTGCCATGGGGGTGCCCCCCAGAACGCTGGGGAGTGGGGGTGCTGGGAACATCAGGAGCTGGGCAGGAACCCGGTGCCCACCTCGTGGGGGGGAGAGGGGTGGCCCAGGGTCAAGGGGGTTGTGCGGGCCCCTCCCTCCTGAAGTTCCTGCAGGGTGCCGACTTCGCCCGCACAAAGCAAAGCCTGGAGTCTGGGGGCTCCCCCTTCCGGGGGACAGGTGCAGGGGAGACTCCGGGCTTCCTTGCACGCAGCAGAGCTGGGTTTGACCCCGGGCATACCCTATGGTTCCCCTGGGCCTGGAGTAAGCCCCGAGCACAGCCCGGGGTGACCCCCACCAAACCACAAGAGAAGGTGAGATTCCCCGAGAGAGACTCAGGGTACCTGGAGGACAGAGGCGCAGGGAGGCCTGGGCGCACCCAGTGTCCGGCACAAAAGCCCACCCCGCACTTGCTATCCCTGGCCAGCGAGCCTCAGTGGGACCCATCAGGTAGGGCCCCTGGCGGGGAGGGGGTGCAGCCCATCCGCCTGTAGGAAACCCAGGGCCTTGCCCACAGGGGCAGTGACTGACCGCCACCAGGGGGCGCGCTCCCCCCACTGGAACACCTGAATATCCAGGTAAGCGCAGCCAAGACACAACACCTCTCCCTCCACTGGGCGTGGAAATCTCTCTCTCTCTCTCTCTCTCTCTCTCTCTCTCTCTCTCTCTCTCTC